>JPFM01000151.1:4746-209903 GCA_000733375.1 Paramecium sexaurelia
TATAACAATATAAAAATTAAATGTAATTAATAGAAGATATGTAATAATAAAAACAATATAAATTTATGGAAGAGAAGAAGTATATTTTATTATATAATGTATATAATCACCTAAACCATATACTTGGATCTTTCCAAATGATATTTATCACCACTATCGACATGTTTTTTGTTGATGAAAATTTTTTTCTAATTTTTGAATAAAATAAATGATATATTTAATCACGTGAGATTTAATTACTCTAAATAAGGATATATAAAAGATTTACTGTTAATAAATTTTTTTATATCATTATTTATCAAAAATTATATAATAGAATATGGCAGATTCAAATTAGAAGAATAATTTCTATCTAATTAAAAGTAAGAATGCAAATGAAGAAGCAATTGAAGATGATATTATTACTTATATTCTTAAAGATCTACTCATTTCTAGAAAATATTTTTAAATAAAGATAAAAAACTTTTATCATTTAAACTTCAGCAGATCTCCAACTTATGTATCTTACATAAAGTAATGTTGAATGCATTAAATATGATTAAATTTATACAGAGATAGATTAAGTTATTATTTTGAAAAACTCTATAACTTTAGAGTTACAAAAAAGGTTGTTTTTAATAATTTGATAGAGCTGAGGTTAAGATACAAAATACTTTATAATCAATAAAATATATAAAAGATCAAAATTTTCACAATGCCATTTCATAAATTGAATAAGTTAAAATAATTTATTATTTTGATATATTTTTATTCTAAAATAGTTACATTATATAATTAAAATTAGAGTTTTTATAATAGTTTAGATACAATTCAATATATAGAATGGATTAGAAAAGAATTCAAAGTAAGTATCGAGATGGACTTAAAATTTGACAGTATACATCAATAATAAATTTTGATGAGAGAAAATTTAATCCAATAAACCATATAATAAAGAAAAGTTTTTTAAATAAGAAAAAATGGTATAGTAATTAATTAGCCCTAATGTCCATTTTCCAGGAAAATTCAGAAATTGAATTAAAGAGAACTTTTATAAAAGAAGATTAAAAGTAAGTATACTTAAAAAGGTTAAGAATTCATCAGTTTAAATAAGTCTTACTTATATCTTACAATTTTGTTTAGAAAATTTCAATTTTTCAAGAAAAAAGGAATCAGCATCTAAAACCTTACAATGAAAAGAAAAATTTACAGTTTGATGTTAGGCCTTTTCTATTATAAGCACGATTAATTCTTAAAGCCCTGATTCCAATATACAGAACTAATTATTTGATCAAATTATGATAGGTATTAATGTCGTTCCGAACTTTAAGTTATCAAAGATGAGGATCTTAATCTTCAAATGTTTTTCACAAATTTTCAAAGGTTTAAGAACGAGCGGAAAATAATGCTTTAATGATAATAGATAATTAATGATAATGTTTAGAAAGTAAAAAAATTGAGAATGAAAACACACTTATGAACTGAGTTTTTTTGTTACTTTTTTAGAAATTTAAATGGTAGTTAGAAAATTCTTTAGTTGATAAAGCTAACTTTAGTGAACATTTTAACCATGAATATCAATGGATTGAAAACTTGTTTAAATTATTTTAACATGGCAATAATTCTTGTTAATTTAAAAATCAATACTTTTTAGTTCTAAAAAGTTAATTAAATATATGACTTAGCATTTCTTATCATTCTTGGAAAAAATCTTAAATATCCTCTTTTTCTCAAATGAGTCATTTTTGTGAACTATTTCATAATAATACTTAATAAAAATTTAAAATTAAATAAATCTTCTAAAAAATTTATATAGTAATATGATAATAATTTAAGATATTTTATATAGGGCCTACTCTCTTAAACTAGATATTCATAATTAAATTAATGAAATTTTCTTATTTGACCTTCTTAATTGTTGCTATCTGTAAAGCACAAGAATTCATGGCTTTTTGTGATGAATACTTAGAATACAATATGACTTATTATGGAAAATTTATATCTCATGTTAAATTATCAAATACTTCAGATATAATTCTGGCAGATTAGAGATTATTGATCATAGATGATGAACTTAATGAATTAAGTTCACTTCCTATTCCAAAAAAAAATGGCTCTACCTGTGAGTGGATATTCAATTAAAGTCCAGGATTATTCTTTGTAGGATGTTAATAGTCTGGACAAGCTCCATATTTAATTGCTTATAAAAGTCTGAATAATACTCATCTTATATAGTTTGGTGACATTGTGTAATTCCCTACACTTCTAGAAAATGTGACAAATATAAAAGGAACATTAAATACACTATTTACAATTGAAAAGACAAAAATTACTTTTTTTACATTAATAATGACATTAACAGATTGGTCTATCACGACAACCTAAAATGTTTTGGATAAAAATTATTTTTCTACAACTGGTATTGTCTACTTCACAGATTTACAATTTGAGCCCTTTAAGTCTGATAATTTATAATGTTATAAACTTATTGTAGCTGATTTAATTATGGAGGATATTGGGTGGATACAATTGTGAAAAACAACATATTATCCCCATTTAGATCTGGATAGATAAAGCTTGAAAGTTCTTCTTCTGGTAAATTTTTAAATGTGTTTATCCATTCAACGACCTAAAATTCCTCAATGCTTACATTTACTCATCAAAATACCCTTAATAATTATCAATGTATAAATGCAACATATAATTCAATAACCTCTACAACTATAACTCATCTTCTTTATTTTTAGTCCTAATCATGGTCACCATATGGACCACTTAAAGTATCTGGAAATGTTTAAGGCTTAATGATGCGAAGCTCTTTGAAATAAAGTTCTCTTATGCTCTATAATGTTGTGTTACCTAAATCCTTAAATTAATTTTAATCATTATAGGCTACTTATTCACCTGTTGATCAATTAACATCCCCACCATAAGATTATTCAATTTTTTATTTTAATACTCGTTCCAGAGTAGTGCATAGCATTGAAAATAATAAGTTATAAAGTTGTGAACTTTATAATTATAAGATGGAAACGAAATGAGAAATAAATATTCAATAAAGATAAAAAATTTAATATCTATAATAAAGTCTTTTTCGTTTAGAAACCCATCTGCTGTTTCTTTATGTTGTATTATATAATACTTTAGTATACAATTTTGAAACTAACTAAATTATATATTTTGTTTCAATTCTTCATTAAAATTGCTTTTTTATGCAGTCCAAACCATAAATTTCTTCATTTAATATGTTATAGATGATACTTATTTTTTAAAATTGTTTATAAGTCTACTTTTGAATTTAACTTAATGATGAAATAAAATAATTTTAGAGTTCTACTAATGTTATTAATTCCTATCAAGTATTTTATATTAACTTTGGCAAATTAACAAAAATTCATTCTGATTTAATAAATTTAAATTATTATAACAACTAATGTTAGCAATAACTTTAAGAATAAATTTATAAGAAGTAATGTATAGAATTTACTAAGAAAGAATTATTGCATTTAAATCAGATTAAATAAATATAAATTCAAAACAATTTTAAAACAAATATTTTAAGCTTAAAAAATAAAATTAGCTTATAAAATTTATACAAATTGAATTAATAATTCCAGTCAACTTAAAATGACAAAAAAATTAAAACAAATACCTATTTTGTTGATTCCTAATTTTATATTTGAGTAATTAATTTATTAATTGAAATAGTAAAACAAAAAATTTTACTAATTAAGATTCCAAATTCAATTACTTTGCAAAAATTTACTTATGCATTATATTGGGTTATGTATGATGTTATTTAACATAATTATCTATGAATGTAAGATGAAAAATTGCCACTCTAATCTAGCTGAACAGATAAGAATTAATAAAAAATACAATTTATATTAATCATCCTTCATTCATTTCAACTAAATATCCTTGATCCCAATTTCCTTTGATAACTTCATTTTGCAAAGTTGTAAATTCGCCATCCCCATGAATCATACCATCATCAAATTCTCCAATATATTTTTCTCCGTTAGATAATACCAGCATTCCTTATCCATGCATTTTTCCTCCTGCAAATTAACCTAATTTAAGATTAGCCAAAGCAGTATATACCTTCGTAAGATAACCAAAAATTTCCAATCGTAGTCATATTGTTGCAATCAAAAGCATCTTTAATTTATTCGACTGATAAATTGTATAATCTACCTTATCCTTCATAAAAATTTTATTTCCAATAACCTGCGTAAACTTCTCTTCCTTCATTATCTGTAAGCATGCCAAATCCTTCTCTAGTTTGTGGTAGATAACCCTAACCTCTATAAATATATCCATCTTCATATTATAGAGCCAGTTCTACAATTTTTTTATGAAATTACCTTATAATTCTTCATTTTCCTCATTTTTAATTTCTTTAGGTTATTTTAAGTCATCTGAAAAGTTGTTGGTTTCGATTCTTTATTTTTCATGATTATTATTATTTTTATTTTCGATTTAGCCTGATTGTAATTATTAAGTATCTCCTGTTGGAAGTTAACATGAAGGATTTACTAATATAATAATAAATAAAATATACTGCTATTCTTATTTGGTTAGAATTAACGAGTTTATTATTATGATTGTTAATTTTGCTACTATTATTATGCATTAGCATTTGAAATTCTTACCATCACTTATTCATATGTATAAAAGCCTGCTCTTGTTGGAGACTATAAAACTGAGTTTTATTTTGGTTGAGATTGTTATTAAGACTACATCAAGTTTGTTCTGGAAGGAGAAGCAAATCCTCTGTTAGGACTTTATAATAATTTTTGAGGTGATTGTAATGGTTAATTAATTACTATGGGTTGTCGGGGTTTAGTTGTATTGTGTATTTAGAATCCGTTATATGGGGATGAAAAGGTTTATTGATAAAATTATGGAACTTAAGGTGCATAAAATTATTGCCTATATCCAAAAATTTGATTAGGATAGATTCTTGGAGGTTAGTTATATGGATGTCTTTATGTAGGTGGATAATACATTAAAAATAATTTCAAAATATAAATCTTTCTTTTATATTGTTATTTAATTAAATCACATTAAAATCTAATCAAAGTGAACTCTAAATTGTCATACCACTCTATTATTACATATTTGTTTGAACCTTCTTAAATGTACTTTTAAATTTTTTCAATTTTGACTTAAGAACCACTACCTCACTGATTATAAATCTGATAATATTACATTGTTTTAATACTGATGGAAAAATTAAGAGCATATGTTGAATCTAAGTTGACTGCAGTATGAAATAGCCATGTATAGATTTAAAATTTTTTTAATTTAACATTGCTGATATAGTTTAAACGAAATTAGTCTCAAATAATTTTTAGATGAATCCTTGAAAGTACTCTAAGATTATTTTTATGCTTTAATAAACTTTCAATATTTTCAAACATGTTTCATTTATGTTTTATTGTAATTGATAATCATATAATTAAAATAAAGTTTTTTACTTATTATTTTCAATTTAATTATTAAGATCTTGTTACGATTATGATACTAGATAAGCTCAGTATTTATTTAATTTTTTGAAATTTTTTTACTAACAAAGGTTTCATAATTTTTCAAAATATTCTTCTTTGTAAATTATATTTATTAATGTTTATATTTTTATTTTTGAACTTCTAATTATCATAGATTATAATATTCCTTTTTAAAAGTTGATTTTATTATTAGTTCGATTACTGAAATTCATTTCAACTATTTTTAATATTAGGTCCCTTAGTATCCTTTTTCTTCCAAATATTTATATTGATACTCCTTGTATATATTTAATGTCTTAAAAATAAAAGATATTTCATTAAAGATGCATATTACTCATTGGCAGTAGGTACTTACTTATGTAAAATTAAAATAAATTAATGTTTTTTGTTTTATTTTATTTTTATATTATATGCATTTCAATCCAATCATTTCAAATTGGTGACATCCTATGCGTTTTGATTCTTAATTTATGATTATATTAAATACTTTGCCTAATAATTCAGAGACTTTGTTTATAAATTTGGTTTTCTCAGCTTAAATTTATTCCTAGTTAAGATCTCCTTTAATAAATGCTGATCTCAATTCAGAATTGCATGATTCTGATAAATCATAGTCACCCTTAGCAAGCTTTTATTCAGGATGTTCATCATTTACTCTTCCAGTTAAAAATCCAGGTCCAAATTTGAGTGCAAATTATCCTAATCCTGCTTAAAATTGCAATAAAAATTTTGAAAGGTAGTAAGAATCTGCTTTTTGATTGGCTTCTAATTCAGCAAAGAAAAATGTATCTATAGCTTTAGTAACTGACTCTCCTACCTCATCTGGAACCTTTTTATAACTAAATGGAGGATACCTCATATGGTGTTAGCATCATCGCATTAAATACTGTCGCTAATTGTTCTCGATTGAAGTTGCTGAGTTGATCAACAGTGGCTCTCTATAATGTATCCCAGAAAAATTCAGATCCTTGATTATTAACAGCAAAATGATGAGCAACCTCAGTTATTTCAGCAGGAGTCAATTATTTTGGTTGAAGGGCTAAATCAATCTATTTCTTTACATGTTTCGATTTGTTGCCATTAGTTTAAAGCTGATGAATTATTTAATGTAAGGAGTTATTTGACTAAAGATTACATAATTTAATTAATGATATGAGAAAGAGTATAAATATTTAATAATTTATATCTTCATGATGAGGAGTAATTGAATAAGAAAAAAATGCATTCAATTAAAGATTAAAGAAAAATACTCCTCCATGTAGCATCCAGCTGCTAAATCAAAACCAACATAATTGCCCAATGGAAGCTGTTAATAATTACCTCAAGACCATTATGCATAAATTGGTTGGGTCCTGCATAATCAAAAATTCAACTGATACTCTATAATAAAGCAATCCCAATATAAAATATAGGATTAATTACGAGTCCTTAAAATTTTAATAAACTTTTTATGGACAACCACACTTAGGATTGAAGTTATAGAAGTGAATCAGGAATAGAGCATGTTCCTTTTACAAAGTAAGTGAAAAAAATCAAAAAAGAACAGAATATTATGAGCTACGATGAGATATGATTAAAAATTGAATTAGGATTATTTTAAACTATTTAAAAAAACTAAGAATAAATGCAATTCAATAAACAACGATTATCCATAAATATAAACTAGGCAAATATATTGATTAAACTACATTATATTTAAAATATCTAAATAGATCATTATATTTTTGATAACAATTTATATCATTTTGCTCTAGCAAAACCGACTCTATCATTATCTCTGTCATATACGGAATAAAATTTACTAAGGAAAGTGTCTCCCAAAATCCAAGCAGGACCTTGAGGTGACGGAATGTCTAATGGCATAAATGATCCTACACATTAGCAATTAGCTCCCATTTCTACAAAACTGTCAATACTTGCAAAAGTATCATAAGCAATTTCATTTCCTTGGGAATCAATTTTCATAACATAATCATTGGCATCCAAATCATAATTGATTCCATCCAATACAAAAGTTAATTTTGGCAATTCTTTGGCATTTTTACAATTTTCATCAATATTCAATGTATCTAGGAAATTTATATTATTTAAAGTACCTAATAAATCATACAAGTCATCTGATGGTCCTGTCAACAGCGAAGTACCAGTATCAGCAACCACTTTACAACCATTTCTACAAAGTCCCACATCTTATCCATTGACTAAAATATTATCAGCATCCAATAACCAATAGTATTTATTGACAACATTATGAAAATGTAATTCTCCTTAGAAATGATCTGTATCCCAACCACCCAAAGTTAATTCTGATGATCTTGATCCTTCTTATCTTGAAAAATAGAAAGAAAAAACATTTCTGTCCAACAATTTCTATTACATAATATTATCAAATAATGGATTGAAATTATAGGCTGCCATTGAAGGATATGCCAATCCGACTATACCATCAAAATCAGATTAAGCAAAAACATCACCATTCTCTCTTACAATTTCAGCAAATTCTTATTTAGCTATTTTCACTCCACCAACATATGCAGTATCAGCATTAATCTAGTGAATTTTTTAACACTTTTACTTCACCCATCAATTCACCAGTGCCAAATTCGACATCGAGATCATATCCCAAATGTTCATATGTAGCACTTTTTGAGCCATCATACTGTTTATGATTTTTGCATCCATAATCGCTACATCTAGCTGAATTCAACCAAATGTTCGCGGAACCAGTATCAAAGATGACCTGAATATAATTGTTTTTACTTTAAACTTGTTATCTTAACCACCTAATCCAATCTCTCCTGTATATTGGGTATTCTTAAAGTTGTACAATTTAATAGATTCCTTTTATTTAGTTTATGTCATTGCCATATCTGATCCATCAAATAAATCAGCTGAATTCTTATATTATTAGCTTGTAGTAATGAAATCAAACAAAGACTTTCTAGCTTATGATTCTGTCCTTTCAAGCTTTATTTTATAGATTTTATTTTCCAATGGCTGCTGTTCTTCCAAGAATGAGGCACAACTGCAAAATGCCATCAAAATGGCAAAAACAAAAACAGATCTCATAATTATTATTAAAAAGTTAATAAAAACGATATTTAATCAAATACTCAAAAAATAAACTAAACCAATATATAATTTGAATTACCAATATGAAACCCTAACGAAAACAATTTAATATCCTAACATGCCTTTTTAATTGAAATTTTTCTATTCAAAGTAATTAAATTAAGATTTGAAGTATGTTCTCAATTGAGGGAAATCATAGTACATCTACAAAATTATCGTATAAAAAAAATATGAAAATGATAACTTGGAAAATAATCTTTTGGATTAATCATACAAACACTTAATAATCAATGTCAAACTTATCTATATAACAATTGTTCTAAATATATAACTAGATAATATTAGAATCAAAATCAACTATATATTATAGAAATTCAACTTAACAATATCTAAATTTATTGAATATTATTAGTACTCAAATAGCTTCTGTAATATATCAATGATTACCTATTTTCTTAACAATTCTATCCCTTGATTTTTTTTATTTCTAAATTCAATTTTATTTAAATCAAAAGATTTTAATCTTTAATAACAAATACTGAATCTTTGATTAAAAGAAGGTATCCAAATATAATTATTTTATAATTATAACATAAGTTAATAATTTTTTGTAATTGATTTATTTGAAACATAGATAATTTATTAATTTCAAATTTAAGCACAATTGTCTTAAATTAAAATTTAAATCCAAATAGTTGATTTATTTGATCAAATAATCTATATAAGTTAAATAAATTGAACTTAAGACTTTACAGCTATCAGTCTACTGAAAATGAATGTTATCTTTTATTCATGCATCATTTTACAGTAAATAGACGATTTTCAAAACATAGTCCTCGATCTATCTGTTAATTTTATAACTAACTTCTCTATGCTGTTAAAATGATATACTATAATAAAGGAGTTCAAAATTAATGGAAATATGTTATTACACAATTTTTAACTTTAAACTTATTAACTTGTTATTAGTGAACTTTGAAATTTAGAAAAAATTAATTTATTATTTTTTTTTACTACTTCAAACGCTGAATATCTTATTCATCGTTTATTTTTTTCAAACAAGAATGATATAGCCTTATTGAGTGAAAGTTAAAAAACAAAATATATCTAAAATAGTAGTTACTTTAATGATAATATAAAAAGATGTCTTAATTATAAGAATTATGAAAGTAGAAATTACAATTTAGAAGATAAATTATCCAAAAGACTATAGTAATTATTTAATAATGATCATAAGTATTATCATAGTATTTGACTCATTTTTATATGTTTAATTCTTGTATTATTAGATTACAAGCTCTTTTTGTCAGTCAACTTAATAATTTACTAATGTTGCCAGTGCTAAGAGATATAAATTATCATAAACAACAAGTGAATTCTTGATTGTTGAAGATAATCGAAGTGTTTTAAATGAAAATTGATATTTCAGTTATTAATTTTAAGATTTTTAAATGAATTTAGAAATTAAAATACCTCTTAGCCATATCTAAATGAAAAGACGATTGGAATAATTAATCAAAATAAATAGGTAATTAAAGTTTAAAATCATTATTAGTTGTTTTATAGGTCATTATATAAAGCCTTGATGTTGAATTTTTTTGTAAATGAATTTATTAAATCTTGAGTAGCTTATTTGTATTATGTATTCCTCTATATAATCTATATATTGTAGTACTTTTTATTTTTCCTTCTCAATATTTTCTTCATTTAATTTCTTTAAGGTAGTCACGTCTTCAATATATTCCGTTTTTTTTAAAGACCTTTCAAATCTTTTGATTTGATATTATGTTAAAGCAAGATTCATCTTATTAAAGTGAGAATTCAAATGCCATCTATATTAATTGGAAATTTAGTGGTTAGGCTTTTTAAGTAATTCTTCATTCATAAGATGGCTAGATTTAAAGCTTTTTGTTGGTAAACTGGTTTGGAAATATTATAACTCATAAGGAATGTTTTTTAATCTCTAAGCTCTTTTACTTTCTTACATTGGAGTGTATAATTGAATTCTTCTACCTGAAGAAATAGTGATAGTAGTAATGGCTTTACAACTAGAAATTCCATTGATTTCTCCTAATCGTGTTGTATAAGCCCAATCCCCTTAGATAAAGATGTAATTTTACTTCTTTTTGGAGAATCTATTGGAGTGTCTATTTCTAATTTAATGCAACTCTCAACCTTGGGTAAGATAATATGTTTACGAATTGATTTCTCTTATTACATTAAATTTATGTTAAAAATGTCAAATATCATGAATTGATGTCAAATACAATATTCAAGTTTGATATTATTATATAATTCATCAATAGCACTTTTTCAAATCACTATTTCTGAATGAGATGAAAGTAGAAAAAGCAATTTGAAATTACGAATTCATAACTTTACAAATTATATTGATTCTCATACCCAGTTCCATAATCATACTCATATGAATACTCTTACATATTATATAAGTGTTGTTCTTCATTCTTATCTTTATATTACGTCTTTCTCAAATCCTGATTTAATAAACTATCAACTAATAAAAAGAAGCATCATGGCTTGAACAAGAATTAATAAAAATGTATCCACCTTCTAAAAAATATTCATGTTTTTAAAACACATAATAACTTAATTGAATATATGTATAAATAAATGAACTTGATTTATGTATTTACTAGAATAATAATAATAATAATAATAAAAAAAAAGAATAATAATCTTAACAGAAAAATTTCATATTGATCTAAATCATTGATCATAAAACATAAATAATCTCTTCAGTTAAAGTTGCTTAGTTATACTACTTAAGAATTCGGTATTTTGTTTATAATTTAAATTTTTCAGTTAGTTAGATGAATTTATTTTCTCAATATTTTTATTTTATATTAATCTAATTTTCATTAAGTGTAATTACATAAAAATAAAGAATTCTTTTAGATTTTTGGGCTGCAAATACTTTTAAGTTTATTGAGTATAATTTTCTTATATAAATAATATATGAAAATTTAAAATAAAATTTTGTTTTCTTCATTGAAAACAACAAATAATATATGATTTTTGAAAAAAATATTAAAATAAAATTTTATTATTATTTATATTATTTCTGTTATAATTGTAAAATGGCAGAATCAAGAGCTTAATTTGAGAGTGAATTAAAGAAAAAGCTGAGTCTTAAATCTCCTCATGAAGAATAAACTTTAATAAAATCATTTTAATACTACGACCTTAAATAATCGAATGTTGTTAATTAATAATAATTCGAAGCTGTTTTAGAAAAGGTTGGTATAACACTTCCAAAAGATGTATTTCATATTAATATAATATAGTAAATTGCTTCTTTATTCAAATATTATCAGTAGAATGGGCAATTGAATTACAAAAATTTTGTTTAAAGAGTTTATTAATCACCAGAATCAGCAGTATTCTTTTTTTAAAAGAAAATGTGGGAAAATGGTTTAGACTTATTTTTTGATTGGCTTGAACAATTACATTAAAGGGAGTATAATTATGCATAATTTAAATACTTATTTTACTAATATCCTGAAGAAAAAGTTAGAGCTCTATTTTAATATTTTAATCAAAATAATCAAGTAAGAATTGAAGAAGTTGTTGAAGCTTTTAGAGGAGTAGTCAAACCAAGTGGATTTAAAGTAGATTCCTTTAATATTGATTAAATAATTGATATGTTTAAAGGTGATAAGACAAAGATTAGAAAATATTTACAAAGTTATATGAAGTTTAAAAATATAAAATTATTATCATAGAGTTAATTTGATGAATTCAATCATATTTTAGAATTAGGTAATATTAAAGCTTAATGGTTGGGAGAGAGAAGTACAATCTACACTCCAATAAGAAAACTAGATTTTAATGATTTAGATTTGACTGAATTAAGAACAGCTTTGGTGAAAAAAGGGCCAAAGGCTTTTATCAATTTAAAGAAATTATTAATTTAAGCAGATGATGATTAGGATGGTTATTTGACCGAAAAATAAGTTTAAAAAGTCTTAAGAGATTATAGATTTCCTCAATAAATAGGAGGAGTAAATATTCAAGATTTCTTTATTGAATTGTTAGGACCATTTGATTAAACAAATCTTGTTAAATAAATATTTGAGTAGATGGATATTGATATGGATGGAATAATCCCATATCAATTATTAAAGTAATGTTATTAAGCAAGGAATCATCCCGACGTAAAAAAACAAATAAAAAGTGAGACTGAATAATTAGCAGAGTTTTTAGATTCTTATGATGCTCATCACAAAATGGGAAGTAAAAGTGTTACATTTGCAGAATTTTATGAATATTGCCATATTCTTTATTCTTGTTAACCTGAATAATTTGAAAACAATCTTATAAACGTATTTACTTATGTTAGACCTCCTTAATAATAAATTACTAGTGTAGCATAATATGCACCTTACGGAACTAGTGCAGAAAAAACTGATTATAGTACTGCATTAAGACCTTTAAGTAGTCAATAAAATTTAAAATAATAAAATATTAATCCTGCAGGATTAACCTATGCATAATAATAATTATAAAAAATAGATAATGTAATTGAAAAATTAAAATCAAAAGGATATAGAGGCATTATCTATATGTTAAAAAATATTCATAGATATGATGCTTAAGGTATTTATAACGCTTTCAACTCTATCAGAATTCAAGTCAACTAGTAATACATTAGATAGATTTTAAATTAAAGTATCATATATCAATCTTATACTTAGAAAATGAAATCTCAATGAAAGTCTTTCTTGAAAAGATACTAGGGGAATTCTAAAATTGGAGACTAAATTTAGTTCAAATGGCTTATAGAAAACTACAGTCAACTAATTTTGAGGATATGAAAAGTATATAATTTATATATCTTGAGGAAATTTTCTAGCCAGGCCTAGATAAAGAATGTCTGATGATGAAGTTTTGATCGACTTCTTGGATACATTTAATAATCATCATGAATTATTCAATTCCAGTAATGTATCCTAAGAAGAATTTGAACAATATTATCATATAATGAGTTTTTGTGTATCTGATGATCGAGAATTTGAAGTTGCTGTTAAAAGTGGTTGGATGGTTTGATACTTAAACTTTTTAATTTTTCAAAATTTACATAAATTTTAACTTCATTTCCTGTTAATGCATCTATTTATTCTATTTAATTTATGAATTTATTAATGATTTTCTTTCATTTCTTTTTATTTAAATCTAAACTAATTTAGAATTATCATATATAGAAATAATTAGAATATTATTTAACCTTAATATACAATTCTCTATAAATTATCTTTAATAGAAGGAAACTATCAATTTATTTAAAATTTGAACAAAAAGTAAATTTGTTGTTTATAGCAATAAAATGTAGGATTCAAAAATTATATCTAAATTCTTAAGGATTATTTATCTAAACATAAAACTCTTAAGGAATTTATTTTTAAAAACCATAAATCTAGATTCTATGTGGAAACAGTTACACTTACCTTTTGAATTAATTAAGATGAAAAATTAGGAATATAGAAAACTTATATAATGAGTCAAGTAATAAATAAATAACACTATAATTTATGGATTATTTTGAGAATGTCGTTCTTTCAAAAGTTTTAACTTTAAGTCATAGTTTGGTATCAGACAATATTAGGTATTTTTTTAATATTATAAAATATAAAAAAAGTAATTCTAAAAATAATTCTACTTAAGAAAAACTCAAATTAAATGTGAATAAAATGTATTTGATTAATTAAATGAAATTATCAATATACAAAAGTTGAATTAAATTATTTATTTTAGAATTAGTTTAAAATTAAGAAATATTGTTTAATAATAGTAAAAAATTTATATTAAATTGGAATAAAATACTGCTTATAGACATTTTAAAGAACTTAACTTTTATTGAATTCTGAAATTAGTTAATTTGTTTCCAACTTCAAAAAAATTTTTGAGTTACAACTTACATATATATAAAAATTTATGATTTAATTAAGAAATTTTAATTATAAATTAATACTTCTTAAAGTTCTTTTATTGAATTTGTAAGAAAATATTCTATATTACAAAGTTGTTTTATATTATGTTATGTAGTAAAATAATTAGAATATCTTTATTATTATATTAATTTAGTATTAAGTTTTGATATGTTTATATTATATAAATATATATTTTAATAAAATGGAAAATGAAAACCTACACCTTTTATAGAGGATTGCTGAAATAGAAGAATAGTGTAAGAAGATCAGAAGTTCATTAAGCTCAATTTAATGTTACTTAAATATACAAATACTGATTGTCTTAACTTATATTTTATTACCATTCATGTATGAATATTAAAAAGCATCAATTTTTTATTTAATTTGGAGATTATTGCAATACTCATTTCATCTATTTAGCGTAATCAAAATACGAAAAACAGTAGAAATAATTTTTGAAAGTTCAAGATAATCTATTGAACATTAAAATGATTAAATAGATGTTTGGGCTACAGTAAAGGGAATTCATGGAGCATTAAGCAAATGCAATGAATTTGTTTATATTATAATGTTTGGTCTAGGAAATGTGGTGTTTTTATAAAATACTCTATTGCTTAGTAAATGGATTTTAGTTGTTCAATTATTTCTTGGATGGACTATGTTAGCAACAATAGCACTTGGTTTACTTGCTATATGTTTGATTTTGCCATTTTTTATCTATAGAGCCAATCGCTAAAGAAGATTAGAAGAAATGAGAAGAATGTAAATAGCAGAGAGGGTAACAGGTACTTCATTTAAATATTCTTAATTAAACAGTCCAACATATTAGCCTTGTTATATTTGTTTGTAGAACTATAATAACGATGATCGAATAGTATAATTAAACTGCAATTCAAACCATGTATTTCATTCAGAATGTATTCTGCCATGGGTTGAAATAAATGATACATGTCCTGTTTGTAGATAAAGATTATAATAATAATGATATTAGTTAAAACTTTATTACTATATTCACAAAAGATGATATCAGATTTGATTTCATAATTATATTTTCTATAATTTAAATCTTCCACTTCTAAGGGTTTATTTATAAGGGGATTATTTAATTAGTTGTTCAACTTTTTAGTTGTTAGAAATTTGATTCGAATTTGATCTTTATTTTGTCTGAAGAACTGGTATTTTACAATTACCCAATGAATAAGTTCTACATCTATTTTAAATAATAGGTGTAGGCTTTTTTTATAACTATAGACTTCTTTTCATTGGAGTAAAGTCATTATTGTTTTATGGTTTGCTTTCAACATTTAAAGTTTTCATTCGACATTATTAAGGATTCTTTTAAATTATTTTTTGATTATTTTAATTTTTTGCTTCAGCTCCAGAAGTTACTGTTTCTTCTTCCAATTCTTAAATTTCATCTATATTATTAAACTTCCATTTCCTTACTGTAGTTTCTTGAGTTTTCATTTTCTATTAAAATTTAAATCTTGTATTGGACTTTTCAACTTAGATACCTCTATCCCATTCTCCTTTGTAAAAGATAGCTCCATTTTAATACATTTCCCCATACCCTTACCTATAATCATCGAAATAATTTCCTTTATAAATAGTTCCATTCGACCAAATAAATTCTCCATATCCGCATTTTTTATCATTAGCATAAGCACCTTCATATTTATCTATTTTGCCTTGAATATTAGATAGCCAAACTCCATGTCCGTGTCTCATTCCATCCATGAAAAAACCTACTATAAATCAAATACTCACCTTAATATAAGCTACCATTTTTCCAATAATACTCTCCATATCCATCTGGCTTACCATTTTTAAAACTTCCTACATATTTGTCGCCATTAGCAAATTATTCTTCTCCTAATCCATGCTTCATAGATTGCAAGAAGTCTCCTGTATATTAATCGCCTGACTTAAGTGCTCAAAAATACCATTTTCAGATTAATAGACTCCTTTCCCTTCAACCAAGCCATTATTCCACTCACCCTTATACGATGTATTTTATCCGAGCCATTCACCTTAACCACTCTTCTTCCCATCTATCCAATTGCCTTTATATGTCTCGCCATTGGCCCAAACATATTCTCCATAACCATTTTACTTATTATTATCATAATTCCCAAAATATTCAGCTCCACTTTAAAATTTCTCATATGCTAGTCCACATTTTTTATCATCTTTCCATTCTCCTACATAAATTCTTAATGAGTCTACAAGTTTGAAAATGCCTATGAAAATAACATTTCAACTACCTGTTCCATGCTTCATTCCATTTTGCATTTAGCCAATATAAATGTAGCTATTATTTTAGTCGATTTTAAATCCAGGTTGTTATGAAAGTTTTTCTAAATCTACTATTTTAGCAATTTCTGTGTTTTTACTCAATAGCTCTCTTATTGTATCTTCAAACATTTCCATTCCAAATAATTAATATTAAACTAATCAATAAAGATGGAATCAAACATAACTTTAACTATTAAATTCTCATTACAACATCAAATTAAACAAATATATTTTACTATTATATTAAATAATCAAATCCAAAAAATATAGATTATAAAACTTAGATATACTTATTTTAATTTTTATTAATCTTTTTTTTAATCATAAATTACATAGCTTTTATAATATCAATATTGTTAATATAAATAATAATAATATAAAAAGGATATAGTTTATTGAAAATCTTTAAATCAAAATATATACATTTAAATTATTATTATTATATTAACTGCTATTTTTATAAATATTTAATTTAAAATGCAACAAAAAAATATAGTATTTGATATCTCTTCAAATAGCTCATCATCAGATGAAGATGAATTCATTAAAATTGATCAATAAAATAGCTCAGTAATTATATTAAAATATCAATAGATCTTAAGTGTAAGAGCTCCTAATTTATTTGACAGTGACACTCCACAATAATTTTAAAAAATCCCCGAAACCATTCATTCGATTAAAAAATAACATACGGTCACTTTTGATACTTTGAATACAAGTGAAGGTGAAAGAAGATAATTAATGAAATGGAACATTTAAGATAAAGAAAATAGAAATCGCAATACTTGTATAATTACAACAGAGTTGACTGAAAAAGGGAGAGCGAATAGTAAAAAGCATGTTATTGAGAGTATTGAGTATTTAAAGAAACAAAATTACTATTAATAGTAACCAATAAAGTCTAATTAATGTGATAATTTGTTATAAATATTATTCTAGGCAAAAATAATTATTATCCAAAGAGAGTTAATAATGGGAATTATTCATCAATTGAAAGTTTTTAAAATTAATGTATAAAACAAGAGTCAATAGAATTAGATTTACCTGCTCTTATCTCATAAATTACGAATAAGAGAAGGATTAATAATAGTTATCATAATCCAAATTACTCTAGTAATAATTACAACTCAAAGTAAGTTTGAAATTTGATATATAAGCTAGAGCTTAAATTTAATAGAAGGAAGGATGCATAGTTAGATAATCATTTAATAAATAAAGCATTTAAGATGAAATTTAAGAAATCTAATAAACAAGAGAAAGGTCAATAACTATGATTTTAAGACAACCTGGAAAGATTATTAATTAAAAGTAATTAAAAAGTAATAGTATTTCTTTAAGAAAATGAAGAAGGGTGGATGATATATTGTTTGTACTTTAAATTTATTATTATTATTTTTTTTAATTAAATGAATTGTCTTTTCTGTTAGCCTATTAGGAAGACATTGTATGGGAATAATTTCGAGAAAATGCAATCTAAAGGTAAATTGAAATAAAATTAATTATCAAGAAAGTATCCTTACCAGAGAGGATCACTAATTCTCTTTATAATAAATATGCTGAATCACAAAATTATTATTTTACAAAGGATATCAATGAGATCATTTTAGATTAAGCAACTAAACCAAACATAGTTTTCAAAGTATGAAATCTTAAATATTTAATATAGGATTTAGTATTGTTGGATGAAGATGTTGAGTATATGAAAAAAGTTTATCAACCTCAGAGTTTAGATAATAAAATGGAAGTCTTAACAGAATTTTATAAAGTAAATATTTTATTAAAAATCTAGTTTCACAATGATTTACCAAGATGGGCTGTCTCAAGTTCCATTGTAAATATCTTGAATGAGTATTACAATTAAAAAAGGAAACTTGAATATTACAAAATTTAGAAAATAATTGATGAAGAAAATAAAAATAATCCTGAAAAACCTCCAAAAGGGATTGTTGGAGATGAACCAATTCAAACTGAGAGTACCCCTCCTTCTCACACAGTAGAAAGTGGAATCATTGTTGGAAATGTATTAGATGAATTATAAAATACTCCTTCGTACTCAAAACTAAATTAAGAAAAAATAAGTCATAAATTAAAGAATAATAAAGATATACATCAATAATTATTAAAAATTGAGAAATTGAAAACAGAAAGACAACAAGATAATAATAATATCATTAAAGAATTCAAATTATAATAAATTCTTACAACTGAGAAAATGAAAAATATTAAATAATTGATTACTTCTCAAAAAAGACATTTAAAAATTATTCATCCTGATCAATGTGGAGAGTTGGATCCACCAAAACCAAAATTAAAACATTAATAAATCTTAGAATAATGTAATTTATATATTTATGAAGTACATAAAAGAGTAAATGAAAAAGTCTAATTGAAAAAAAGAAATTTAATATAAAACAAAGATCCTTCTAGAGAAATCAAAAGTGTACATTTTTGTGAAGATAAAAAAGAAAACTTTTTCAAATCTCCTAGAAATATGAAAACTTAATGTACTTCCAAACTTACACCTAAGTCCTAAAGTAAAGTAGGTAAAACCTAAACATTTCATGATAGTTCATCAAGGTAATTCAATTTTATAATTTATTTATAGAAAACTCAACAGTAATTTATTTTCAACAAGAAATATCGGAGCTAAGACTTGCCATTAAATTAGTAATAACATCAAATCCAAAATGCAATCAAAACCTATATCATTTAAAACTCTTACTACTCCAAGATCTATATAATAAAAGTTATCATAATGAAAAAAGTGAATCAATTATATTAAAATATTTAATAAATTTTTTATTCAATTTAAATGTAAAATTGTTTTATTCTATAAATTATCAATTATTTTCTCATATAGTTTTTAATTTTCTTATATTTCAAAATTATTAATTTTATTTATGTTAATTAAATTATATCTCTCATCTAATTTTAATACACATTTACAATCTTAAATATTAAATTTAAATACATTAATAATTTTAATCAAACCATGTCTAATCTAAATCTATGTATTCTACAATTTTCTCATTTTTAATAGTATTTTGTATTATTTTATCCATAAAATCAATGTCCATAGTTTTATTACCAAAATTTTGACAAATTCTAATATTTTAATCTTACTTTAAAATAAAATAAACATATTATTCAGCTAATTCTTTTATATTGCTAACTTCCTATTTTCTTACGAATTTTTTATTTTAAATTAATATATTATAAGTATTATTTTCATCATCAAGTTTATGATCTATTGATAGTAACATGTAATCTGATTGGAAATTATAATAAAACAATTAACTCATTGCTACTTAAAAATCAAGGATTTATTTCATATTCATTTCTGTTAAGTGTATATAATTATTTTGATTCTTTATAAATACCGAATGAACTTGTCCCAATTTTTCATTTTTTTCTTAAATATATTTACCACTAATTGGTTTATGATTTAATCCAAATTTTAATTCTATTTAATAAGGAGAATTCTTAAATGAAGATTTCCAATTGAATATTTTCCATTTCCATAGATCTCTTTTAATAATTTAAGCTAATGTTAAAGCTCTTATTGGTTTTGTAAAATAGTATCTGTAGAGAGTGTAGTTTGTAATAAAAAACAAGGAACTCCACCCAAGTATTGATGAAATTAACATTTTAATTTGCAATTACAATTAGATATAAATATTGTTAAATAATTTATGTAAATCAATATTGTATAATGGGAATAAAATAATGCTTTATCACTTTAGGAATAAGCCATAATAGATTAGATGGAAAGCTAACAATAGAAGACCACTTAAGAAAAGGAAAAAGCAACAAACTTTTAATTTTTGAAAAAACACGATAAGAAAAATGATGACTTTTATCGCTTAGAAATAATTTAGGATTAATATCAATAGAAACTATCATCTCTTTAAAGTATTACTTAAAATTTAGAGATTATTTGTGATTAGCTGAAAAAGCTTAATGAGGATAAAGATAAGATTGTGTAAAAAATAAGTCAATTTCATTAAGAAGCTAATCTTCATATTAATAAATAAAAAGAGTTGATGGAATATCAATTTCAAATACAAGAGAATATTTAATATTATTATAATATTTAAAAAATTTCAAGGGATTTAGAGAATGATGATAAAAAGGAAATTAATTATTAAGTGTTAATTAGTGAAATTTAAGAAGGCATAATATTTTTTTCTTCAAAGCCTAATTATTATTAAAGTGACAAATGTATTATCTAATATTAGTAATTGAAAAAACGATTGTTAGGTACTTGTAAAAGCTCCTTGATGAAATTATTGAACAAGGAATCACAATTTATAAATCAAAAATTTTCATAATTGAAAGATTTGATTTGTGTATTCTATCCTCCTAGATTTTTTGGTTATTCAGATTTTAATTCTGATGATAAAAATATCCTTTCACCTAATCCATTAAAATTATAATTTTTATAGATAATGTTCCCACAATTAATTCCATAGTTGAAATTCAAGGATGTTTAAAATAAAAATAATTATTAATATGAAGATGAATTTTAAAAATTTAACATTAATGAATAAATGAAAGATTTATTTCTTTATATAGAATCATAAATTTAAGGGGATTTAGATTTGTATTCATTATATAATGATGTCTTTTTGTAATACAATTTCTACAATAGATTAAATTTACATCAATAAATAAATGAATTGATAAGTAAATAATCAAATAATCTCAATTAAACAGGTTAGATTTTATATAAGATAAATCAAAGTCTCATCTAATAAAAACTGGTTAGTAAGTAACATCATTTATAGAAATAATAAGAAATACTTGTATTTGAAGCATTGTGTGGAATAATATTTGAAACTACAGTAATAGAAGCATTTTATTCAAGAATATTTTTTAGATTAAATTTGAAAATTGTTAAAGAGAATGATAAATAGCATCTATCAAAAATTCTTGATAATTACTATTAAACAGTAAGAATATTTTTGCAGAAAATTTATAATTTAGATTAATTAGTAATGATTAGCGAATCATTATCATAATTAAAAAATCATACAACAAAAGTATATTAGAAAATAAAAGAGAATTCTTTAGATGATAATGATTATTTATTTCCAATATTTTAAATAATATCTTAAGGAAAAGTATTTTATATTAAATATATTTAAGGATTAAAATTAAATATTGGAATGTTTTTAAAATTACCTTAATATATTTGCAAATTTGTTTATAGAGAAAATCAATTTAGATATAATTCATAAATCAATATAATCATCATAAGTTTAGATTCAATAAAAGATTTATTCATATTCCCCCAAAGATTATATTAGATAGAAATAAAAATTAGTGATTCATAAATATTTAAAAACTCAACCAATTCCAAAAGGATATGAAATTCAAAGAAGTGATCTTTATCCTGTAGTAATATTCGGATTAGATTTGATAACAAAAATGCAAAGATCAGTAGATTAAGTGATATTTAGATAATTGGCTGGTGAAACATTGAGAGAAATCAATTCCCAATTGAAACTAGTAGCAGAATAATTTGATGTAAATTATTATTATAATATTTTAGGTGAAATTTGATAGTTATATATTTTATTTAAAAAATATTATATACTTATGTGACGGTTTATCATAATTAGGTGGTGATTACATAGTAAAAGAAAGTGAACTTGATTTTAGTGAAACCAAAGCAGTTTTACTTTAATTAATTACAGGATAATTGAGACCTGAAATTTAGTGGGTTGAATTAACATCTCCTGAAAAATTATGGACTTATATTACAAATTTCTTTTAATTTGTGTATAAGGGAATGCCTAAAATAAATTAATATGAAGTTGATTGGAAAAATAATCTTATGAATCAAAAGAATTTGATGCTCTTTTAATTTGTTAAAGATATGACTTTTATTGTTGCAAAAACATTAATACAATATATTAGAAACTATTAATATTTATAACATAAATTAGTTGAAGGTAAATATATTATTTCTAATTATATAGAAAAGGATGAATAGAAATTAGGTTAGGCATAAAAAGATTTCAATTTATTGATATCATAAGGCCAGATTAAGAGATCTTATTCTTTGTTTTATGAAAATATAATAGATTTCATTTAGGAAATTAACCTAAAACTTAATAATTATTTAGATAGAAGCACTTTTGATTAGATATAAGTAATAATTATTTAATTTATTATTTTAGATATACATTAAAGAAATTATCTAGAATTCTTTATCTTTATTAAGCTAATTTTACATCATTGTATCGAAACATTATGGAGGAGAGGAATATGAGAATTTCTAATTTAATTCTACAGAAGAAATAATTAAATAAATTAAAATTGAATATTTTGATTGATTTTTAAACATTACCTTATTTATATTTTATATTTCCTTTAGAATATGATTTTATTATAATTATTTTCAATCTAAAATCTTTTTTAACATTAAATAAATAGAATTTGATTATAGGAAATAATAAAATAAAAAATAGAGTGGTTCTGGGAAAAATAAGAAGATTTGTGTTTTTTGTAATATTATTAATAAAACTAGAAAGGTTTTTGGGATTGTTAGAATCATAATTACAACGAAAGAGAGTTCTTTCCAATTTTAAATAACATTAATTGTCTCATATATATATATATTATGTAATAAATATAAGTCACAATTTCAAATTATGTCATCAAAATATGATTAAATAAATCATATATATTTTTCTATAAATATTATGAATATTTCCTGAAAAATATATAGAACAAAATTAATATTATATATTTATTATGTTGAGAGCATCATATTTCATTCTTCTAACTCTAGGTTTGTTAACTATTGTTTAATGCGAATTTATTCCAACAGATGAAGCAAATTTAGCTCTATTTAACATTATAAAATAGGCCTATAATTCTAGTAATTATTTTCTATATTTAATTAGATAATTTTGCACTTCTATATCAATAAATGAGTGAGGAAGTTTAAAAGCTCCTTACTTTGAAATAATTTGAGGAAATTCTAATAGCAAAAAAAGATAAAACAGGACCAATCAAATACTGGTCATCTGCTTCTCCAATTGTTTCGCATCCATATTTCATTATTGGATTCGAAAAAAATTTAGCAGTTGGATCTATAGAATGGGAGTATTCGGATACAAAATTTTCCACATTCTTAATAAATGAATATGTAAATCCTACATTTGTTGAATTTTTAAAATAAAACCCAGGTAGAACTTCTTTGACAGCAAAATCAGAAGATAAAGAGATACTCAGCTATTAAGGAAATAGACAACAAGATTTAATGAGTGTGTTCAAAATTACTGTTGCTATCGAATTTTCAAGATAATCTGCTGAAGGAATAATTGATCCTTAAAGTTGGATTCCACTAAGTGAAGTTAACAAATATTACATAAAGGATCTAGATACAGCTCATGCTAAGTTTTTAGATATTTGGGAAAAAATGGGAAAAATTAAGGAAAATTCAATACAATTGATTGAAATAGCAAATGGTATGATTGCATTAAGTTCAAATACAAATACTGAATTCTTATAAACACTTTTGAAAATGGAATTAATAGAAAATACTATTTAAACAATTAAATTAGAATAAACTCAATCATTTTATTTATCATCTCTATTTTTTGTTTTCTTAAATTATGAAAACAAAGATAGAAAAGAATACATTAAAGAAATTTCCTCTTTTACACCTGAATATGTTTTAGAAAAATCTAATTCAATTCACAAGATCTTAGAATAAGGAGGAGAAGAAGCAGAAAAGTTATTAGCCCGAGGAAAAGAACTGCTAGATGGAGAGGTTTTAGGAATCCAAGCTTAATATTTCACTAGAGCATCCACCTCAGCTTATGTAAATCTTTTAGATAAACTAAATAAATAAGAATTATTTAATAGTAAATTCTATGATATTTTTTATCCTTTGATGGGTTACGTATCAATGTAGAATCCATTCCTTGCTAAAACTTATAAACACGTTGGAGTAAGCTGATTATTTATTCTTAGGTTAAAGGTGGTTCTTCAGCATACTAAAATGATACTAAATGTGTGTTAAGTATTGCTTAATTTTAAGAAGTGTATAATCCATTTCCTTATAGTCACATAACATTTGCTTTATTTACTCAAGATTTATATTATGAAACTGAATATATTCCTTTGATTACTTAATTTAATACTTTCACCGCATTATTAAGCTTAAACGGGTATTATTTATAAGCAGTGGGCCAATCACTCAATTCAATTGCTTTAGATGAATCAGTAATCCACAAATGAATATTGAAAATTTGTTGAATATATCTATAGAAAAATTCTGAATAAGATAATACACAATCAAAATTTAAGAAATATATAAACATAGTTATAATTGTCATAATTTTCTTGCCTCTAGATTCTATGCAATTAATCTACTTTACAACTTTTACCTAAAAATTAAAATATTATCATATACTAAAGCCTGATTAAATTTTATTCAGATGAATGTTTTTAATAGATTTCAATAGGATAATAATGATCATAGTTTACATGAACTTAATTATCTTAAGTTTAGGTTTCTTGCTTAGATTATCTCTCTTAATTAATCTAATTTGATGATAAAGGTCTTTTCTATTAAATTGATTAATTCTTATTTATAACATTTTATTAATTATTTTTAGATTTGATAACTCTTGCTTAGACTGGAAATACTTATGATTTTTCTAATTTCTCTTATTCTACTCTGGCTGGTAATGCAGATTTAGGATGTTGTTATCTATCAGAGGTTAGTCTTTTTTACTGATTAGATGAATAACTTTAAATAATTGGAGCAGCAGACTAAGGAATATTTTGAATAAGGTTATCTTAATAAGTTTTTGGCTTTTAAGTCTATAGAGTCGGATTACTAATATTTACTGACTAACTTATTTAATGTCTACATTACATTTAACTTTATTCTATACAATTGCTATACATTTAAATGACTTTGTTTACTTGTTTTATTAAGATAATTCTACATTTCTAACATTAGGTGAATGTGATTAATTTTATATTCTATTGTAATACTGTTAATATCCATATTGTCCATTTTATCTTGTTTATGATATTGGAGAAACTCTTCTATTTTCAGCAATTAATCTTTTTGAAGCATCTCGTAATTTTTTCAAATCTATAAGTTCCCTATTTTATAACAATTAAATATTTTATTTCTTTAATTCTTAATTAACTTTTATTTCGTTTTCTCTTTTTATTCCTAAATTTTCAGATTCAACATATTTAATATTTTATGAATTGTCAACTTTAGAATTTCTTATTTATTACTCTGGAAAATTATTCTCATAATATTGTTATGGTTAGGCAGATTTTGGTATTTCAGTTTTTCTAGATGCTGATTATCTTGGCCCCGCAACCAATAACAGATGTTTATTCTATCTTTCTATATAGGCTAAACTTTTGGTTATATCAGTAATTAATCTATCGTTTACTCTGATTATTCTTGAATCTTATTCTGTTTTTAAAACTTATTAAGGAAATCTTAATGGACTTAATTAATTCTTTGTAGATTTATTTTCAATATTAACTTGCTAATTATCGTATTTAGATTATGGAAATTATTAGTTTAATTAATCAATAGTTTTTGGAATTTAAATAGTCTTTAATAGTTCTTAATTTATTGGATAACTATTGGGACAAGTGTCAATATCTCTCATTTTATTTTGAATAATAGAAAGGTTCAATAGTTCATCACAATTAGGTCTCTAAGCTGATTACGTTCTTAATAACATAAATATGATTTGATCAAGATCTCTAGAATATTTATTTGGTATTTGATCATATACACCTTTTTAAACTTTTTAATAAAGTAAATCCATTTCTTTTGCTCTGAATGGTGTTTATAAAGTACACATTTCATAAATAACACAACCTAAAGACCTTTCATATTATTTTTTTTTTGATACCAGATATCGCTCTTTTAATCATAGGGTTCATCTCTCCAAACTTCAGGACTTGCATAATATGGGGTTCCAGTTTATGTATAAACAAATCCTTATTTAGCAACTTTTGACACATTTAAGTCTCCTAATTTAAAAGTTCCATCATTAGAAAGAAACACATTTGCCGATTTTAAGTCTCTATGCACTATTTTTTAATCATGAAGTGTTTTCAATCTAGTTAAACTATAAAATTCTTACCCTAAAATCATATGAATTAAGGCTTTCCATATCTCTTATTCAGAAAACTATTGACCTCCTTTAATGGCTTAAGTAATTCTACGGTATACATCACCTCCTGATAAAAGTTCCATTACAGTACATAAACATTTAGATTCATCATCAAAAAATGCTTCCTATTTTTATTAATAATATTAAATACTTTATAAGCAACTATATATTTACTATTTATAGATGCCAATAGTCTAACTTCATTTAATGCATTCTCTTTTTCTTTTAATTTTAAAGATCCTAATTTTACTTTTTTTAATGCATACTCTTAACCATCTGCTATTCTTTTTACCTAATTTATAAAAATATAGATACCTTATAAACTATACTGAATGATCCTTTCCCTAACTCTTACATTATTTGAAAATTTTTAAGTGATGATGTTTTTGTTGATTAAACGTTCATATTTTATTATTATATATAATAATTCAAAAACAATCAAACCTATAAGGGATCATCACTTCTTGTCTATTTGTTACTCAATTCCAAAAATGTTTTGCGTTCTATTTTTTTTTCATCAACTACTTTAATCAAATTTGAAATGAATATTGCATAAATCACAATAATTCCAGTCTATTTTATATAGCTCATGCTTGCTCTATTAATTTAATAAAATTTCACTATTGTATTTATAATGAGACCTAAACATGCAATTACAGAAAATCTGAAATAATCATAAAACAATATCTCATTATCATTTTCTGGTGATATTGAGTCTGCAAATTCATCATCAAAAGGATCGTGTTATTTGAAATTTATACTTGTCCTTACATCTCTGATTTAATATTATTTTATATAAAGTCCATATTAAACTAAAAACACTGCTCCATACATCAATTCTAATCCTAAAAGCACAGAATATTCTCTGTCTTTATTATATATCTAAAAAATTTAATAAAGCTAATTTACTATTCTGTTTATGATTTCTAATCCTTAACTTATTGGGTAACCAAAACAAAAGAGTACTTTAAATACTGTAATAGGTTTTATAGATTATTGATCAGCATTTTCTTTTTTTTAATTTTATTCAAACATAACCAACCAAGTGTAAAATATTATTGTTTGATTAATTGTTTCAGTATATTCTTTATAGATCTATTGATATTTTAAGCCTAATAGATTTTCTAATGGCAAGCAATTTAACATCAAAGATATTAATAATACCTTCGTCAATTATTATCTTGACTCTATACATATATTTTTACATCTTATTAGACTTTTTACAATGAGTTGTCAAAAACTTTGTTAAATAATAATATGATAATAGACAACTAACAAAATATATGGCCTAATCTATTAAAATTTATACATATAGGCTATATTCTATTTTTTAACCAAAATCCATTGTATTTTTTACTGAAAATAATAGAGTGTAGAGAGCAAATTAAACCACACTTCGCAATTTATTATCCATTACTATTAAATTTTTGATTGCTCCTAAAAAAAATTAATTGTTTAATTTAATTATTCAATCATGAGGAATTATTATATAATTAATAAAATTATGAAAATCAAGCGCCAGGTATATTCAATACATCAAGATGACAATATTGGCATTTTTAACCAACTTAACCTGATTCTGTACTAAAAACAGATTCACATGCTTTACATCTTAGACAGTCATCCTTAGAAATACAAAGCAATTTAAATTAGCATATGTAAAATTCTTTGTTACATTTATTACATTTTTTTATTCCTTTAAATTGGAAATGACTTTTACAATTTGGACATGTCAATTTATATAAACCTGAGTTTTTTTTATCTTAAATTTTGGCTAATTTTGATTCACAATCTTTCAATAATTAATTATCTTCTTCTGTAAGTTTAACTTTATCTAAACTTTACTTTAATTAATTGAGTAAGGTTTCAGCTAGAGCAGTATTCTCATATTCAATGCAAATACATATAGTCTTAATAATCCAATGAAGTTTATGGTTTGGAATAATATTTTGATGTATCATGATCAAATGCATGTAAATTTCTTTCTTAAAATTGCCTTTCTCATGCATTTAATTTATTCCAACTAACAACTAAAAAGCAAATCTGTATTGAGCACAATGAACAACGAATTTTTAAATCTAAATTTATAATAACAATTAATTACTCTTTATAATTTCTCTTTATTTCCCTACAAATACTCATTCAATTTTTAAAATGCTTTGGTCAAATTCTCAATTCCTTCCTTTGTTTACTTTAACCCAAACTATTTGACAGCTTAATCAACTATATGTTGTATCTCTTAAATCGAATTTTTTTGGGGAACTTATTATTATTATTATTATTGTTATTGTTATTATTATTACTTATCATTTTATTTAGAGGTTTATTATTATTATACTTTAGGCTACTCTTATTTTTGCTTTTATTATTATTATTATTATTATTACTATTACTATTATTGTTATTATTTAGGCTCATCCTTACTTTTTTATTCTTATTTTGACTCAACTTAAGTAGACTTAATGTTTTCATTAGAAAAAGAAGCAAAATCATTTTTTTAAGTGTTGTTTTTAGTTTTTGACTATGATTAATCAAAATTAGAAAATTCGCTAAAATCATTGTTTCCCCAATCTCCTTATTAATTTTAAGAAACAGCTGCTTAAGAAAATGCATTAAAGTTGCTATCGAATTCAAAATTATTATTATTTTATGTTTAACCAATTGATGATCCTCCGAACCATCCAAAATCAGGATTAGATTATTCTATTTGTTAATTATTTTAACCATCATCTTCATGTTAAATTTCTTTTGCTGGTTTGTTGTCTTCTACAGGTTCTAAAGCAAAATCTAATTTTAATCCTTGAAATGCATTTAATCCAGTAGTAGGTTTTGGTTTAGAATCCTATTTGATGTCAATTTTGATTTCTTTTTATTTTTCATGAACAATAGGTAATGGTTGTCTATAACCATCTCTTACTTCTTTGAGCTAAAATTTTTATTTCCAAAATCTAAATTCTGTTACCATACATTTAATAATTGGATACTTAATATTAGCCTCTTAAGTAGTTTGTCCTAAGATTAAATTTTTATTTTTAAAGAGTTCATTTGGAATTTCAAGTTCTTGACAACTAAATTAATATTTGGCTGCAATGTATAAAAATAATACACTAGCTGATTATTCATAAGACAAGCAAATATGATTCCAAAAATTTAATTTAACTTATGGTTAGTTCATAGGATTGTATTCATCATTTTCGTCTATGTTAAATTATACGATTTAACCATCAATAATAATTTCAATATTCAATTCATTTATATTAAGAATAAAATTTTAATCTACTTATAATATCTATCCAGATGACTATAATGGTTTGATCCACATTTCTATAGTAAAATCAGATAATTTATTCTTTTTCCAATAATTCTTTTTTCTTGTTTATATTCCTGCTTAAGGACCCAATTCAAATCCCTATTGTGCATTACAAACATTTCCCCAAAGGTCTTAGTAATCCATAGGATCACTTTCTTCTAATTTTTCCCACAAGTTTTCAGTTTCTGAACTTATTTCTTTATTTACATAAATATCACCAACACAATTGTAATTACCATAATCTCCTATCTTACTACCTTTTCCTTCATCTATTCTCCAATAAATTAGAAGTTCTTAAAATTCTTTAGTATCATTTTCATTGAAATCATATTATTAATCTTGCTTTTATTTTTCATCATCATTTTTGCCATCAAACATTCTATTATCTTATTGTTGTTAAGGTTGTCCTCCTACGCCCAAAAAGAAACCAATAGTATCATAGATTAGTCTATCAAAAAATCTAATAACTTTATTATCAACAACAGACTCTTCTTCATCTTCATCATTTCTAATATCTTCATAGATTAAATTAAATTTATCCTTTCCAAAATCAACTTTATTTTGTAACGACTTCATGTTTTATATTTATTTTAACTTTTCTAATAAGTAATCAGTAAAATAATATGAAGGCAACATATTTTACATGTCTTAGTTATTTTTAATTTGTTGCTATTATTGAGTTAACAATTCAATTAATTATTTAATATTGTCTCTAAAAAAGATGTTTCCTTGGTTTTAAACTTTATGTGCTAATTAGATTGCTTCATCATTATTATTATATTCTTTTGTTAAATATTAATCGATATCATCTATTTGTTTTTATTTTTTTAAGATTTAAATGATAAAGCTTGGTTATTTATTAAGAATGGCATCTATCTCAGCAGCTATCTTATATTAAAATGTCATAAGATAGAATTATTTTGCTTATTCAAGTAAAACTTAGAAGTATTCAAATCTTCTATCTTTAATTTTCTTGATAAGTTGATGTTACAAATCTTCATTATTAATTATTCCTCCACTTCCAAATAGAGTTTCACTCAAATTCTCATGATCTAAGGTATTCATAAAAAATTTAGCTTTTTGATGTTTGGTAAATTAATTGCAATCATCTAGTTAGAGTATAAATTTGGCACATGAGACGAATCTTGATTATAATGTGTTATTTTTACTATTCTAAATCTTTAATTAGAGAATAATCAATATTTGGATTTGCAAAAGTCAATAGCAATTTTGTAATAATTGATTCATCAACAGTTTAATTAAAGAATCTTTTATTATGTATATATCCTTGTAAAACTGGTTGAAGAATATTAATCGATTTTGTTTTAATTTCAATGTTATTTTATTTTTTGGAATGACTAATTTTTAGATATTAAAATATTTTACCTCTAACATAATAAAATCATTCTATCCCATAACAAAGCAGAAAGAACATTCTTTTCTTCATAATTATCGATTGATTATATGGAAGCACAAGTTCCATTGAGTAAAACATATAGTATATGAAATTTAGTTTACAGGATTAAAGTTTAAGCCATCCAATATGTAAGTAGTATTCGATTTCTAATCAATTATTATAGAATTGTTACTTTTTATTTACTTAGGGTTGTAATGATATTTACTTGAGAGTAGTTAAACTATCATCTACTATGTATACATTATGAATGGTAACGACAGCTCCTATATTTTAATCTTTCTACCAAACTAAATCAGTAACCTATTCATCATTCCCAAATTTAAATGTCATTTCAGAGCCACTTTACATCAATAAATCTAATAAATTATTATCAGAATTCCTATTTCTACTAAACTTTAATAGGTTTTCATTCATTGGCTGATATATAACAACAAAACCAGATCTTAAAGGAGTCCAAAACATTCTTTAAACCTTTAAATTTAAAGATTATTTCATTTAATTCTGTAATTTGTCTTTATCTTATTTATTTAATAATTTCAACATGTCTTCCTCTTAAGGTAAAGAATCTTCAAAAATAATACTGTAACTTGATCTGTCTTCATAAAGTAAAAATAATGGTGGATTAGCCCAGGATTCTTGGCCTAAGAACATAGAGAATCGAGCAGGATATTCTTTTAAATTGTCTGATAAAACTCCATCATTAGACATTACTGTGCAACATCTATAAGTTGTTTCTATTTTATAACTTAAAAGAAATTATGTTCTTTAAGCAAATTTAAGAGAATTAGGTCTTATACTTAATTAGAAAAAGATGGGATTTTCAACTAAAATCATTTATTTCAAGTTTGCAATAGATTTTAGTATTCCTTTAGCCAAACAATACTATTTGATTTCCATTGTGTGTTAATCAATATAATATAGATATCTTTAGGTTAAGATTCTATTTTTTTCGTCAGGGAATAATTCTTGAAATGAATATTAATATTATTATGAACACACAGGATATTCGGCTAATAGATTGGTATTGTCATTGAGAAGTATAATCTATGTTTTATATTAATAAAAAATTTAGCTTTAAAGAGTTTAATCGGGTAGTGTTTTAATTGAATTTAAACTTATAAAGTTAGCATAAGGATGGATTTATATGAATTTAGATAAACCAATATTTGGTTATTGTTTTTGAGCATTGTATTTTAGATCATTTTTAATGAGTAATAGGTTCTATATTTCTTTAATGCTACCAAAGAGTTCTTGTTTTTTTGATTTGGATACTTTCTAATCTCTAATCATATCTTAAGGGACAAGTAATTTGATATTTAATAATTTAATGTTTCCATCATAAAGGTAAGCTAAAAATTAATTACAATTAATTGCTCCATTGTAGTTTACCCAGTGTAAACATAATATACTATTATTATGGTTATTTTCTAGTTGATATATAGCTAATAATATATTTCTATCTCCTAAGGTTTTTGCGTCATAACATAAAATCTATTTAGTTAATAAAATTTATTATATACTTTTCCATTATCACATCCACAAAGTAACTTTTAACCATCTTATTGAAATGCTAAGGATATTATTATGTTGTTTTCATCTTGTATACTATTTAATTAAGTTTAAGTAGTTTGATTCCAGACTCTGACCATTCCATCAGAACATGCACTACAAATCTTATAATCAGTAGGATGACATTTCAAATCATTGACATTTACTCGTTCAGGCAATCGTAATTTGCTTAAGTTTAATTCTGGTCCATTTGATTAGATTGTGTCATCAATATTTGCACAATAAATATTTCTTTAATCTATAGCGCTGAAGAATAGAATGCCCTTTTTAAGTAGTAAAATGGAAAACTTACATCCAAATTGCTCACATCAGCATGTTAAATTTCATATCCACTTCTGCCTTTTGTCTCACCAGACCATATTGATTAATTAAATCCTTGTGCGCTATTTCCTAATTACCAAATCTCCATTAAGGAAGGTTGAAATGCTAAAATTAAATATCCTTTTCTTTTAGAGGTAATCAACATAAATGGAGGTTAGTTTGGCAATTACTTTGATATGATATATCTAAATTTGATTTATTATTTTTTTTTTACCTCTCCAATACGGTTTAATTATGTAAATCCAATTCAATCAATTCATTTATTGGATTTTCACCTTAGAAACTAGGTTGCGCCAAGTATATTATACTACTTCTCTCATGATTAAAAGTTAATGCAAGTATACTCTCTTAAAGTACTGTTTCCATTTTTATTTAATTTTTTAATATAAAAAAATTAAATGTTAAAATTGATTGATAAACTTTGTAATACTCTCAAATAACAGTTAGATCTATGTTCAATAACAAATGTATGGATTTGAAATTTAAAATAGGACATATTAGAAATTAATATATTAAGGTTTGTAAAGGATTGCATAATATACATTTTTCATATACCATTAGATTACGATATTGAATAATTTTTTACAATCTCAGATATCGATAATACCATGTTTAATGTTCAATAATACTTGAATTCCATTTAGAAAAAAAACCACTTTAAAAAAATTTTTATAAACGAAGGTTTTTAATCAGGAGAATAAAGTTCGAGTGATGATTTCGATTCAATCATTAAACAAAAACCAAAAACTCATAAAATTCATTCTTTAGAAAATAAACCAACTGATATCCCTCCTACTGACATTGATTTGTCATAGTTAAATACGTTATAACAATTGTTGTATGAAACAAATCTTAAAGTAACCAAAAGGGATGAATAAATTTTATAGATGACTACAAACTATTTGAAAGATATACAACATCTTAAATCAATGGTATTTATTTTACATTTATATTTAGTTTTTGCGATAACTAGAAAATCCAGGAACTGAATTTTATGAAGTTAATTACTTTGACATTAAATAAGCTCTAGAACCTGAGTTATAAAATTATATTCAGGATAAATTTAATTTGTTATAGAAGCAATGTTAATAGACTGTACAAAGATATAAGATAGAATTAACAGCCTTGAATGCCGAATGTGAATCCCATAAAAAAACTATTTCCGTCCTCCTACAAAATAATACACTTTAGTCAATAATAAAAATGTTGTTTCTTATTGAAAAGGATCCATATAAGATTTGGAAATAAATATAGGACTAAGTTGGTAATAAGGTAATTTTTTAAGTTTTTGATAATTAAATTGGAGGATATGGAATTAATTATAGAGAAATAGATGAATTAATATCTAAAAATTCAGCCGGAGGTAGAATGTATTAAAGATAGAAATAATTATATGAAGATTAATTAAAAATTATGATAGATGATAATATATAAATTATAACGAATTTGAAATAAGAATTATTAAATAAAGAATAAATTATTGAAGAACTTTAAGAATCATTAGAACAAAATGTAAATAAAGTTTAAGAGTAGTTTTATGAGATGTTGGAATAAAAATTAAAAGAATAATCAATAGTTATGACATAAGACTTTGAAAAGAAATTAAAGATGTAATAGAAAGACCTGTGTGATCCTTAATTAATTAAGAAATTGACTTTAAAATTTGCTTTTGCAAGATGGTTGCACTTTTCAAAATTCTATCAATTATTTGAGTAAGAATTAGATGAAGATAGTTTATATGAATTGAAATAGAAAATTAATCATTATTTGAAGTAGGTAAATGATGAATTTACTTTAAAGGATTATGAAAAATTGCTATAAAATTATTAGTAAGCTCAATATGTTATTATCAAAATTGAATAACAAATGATTACAATAGAATAAAAATGTAAGTCTAATTAATTGGAGATTTAAAAATATAAAAATACGATTTAGATGTAATAATAAACAATATAAGCATTAAAACAAGAATTATAAAACTGTGAGTCAACAGTAAAATTAATAACAAAACCATTTTGTTCTATATTATAGAAATTAGGTTATCCATCAAAATTAAATTTATTATCAATATTAAAAAGTGGAATTAATCTAGAATTTTTACAAAGTGAAGATCCAGAAATTTAATCTAGCTTAATAACATTCTTTTAATTGTCTATATCATAATAAATTATTCATTAAAGTAAATTAAAAAGAGATGCCGAAACAATTACCGAATTCTTTGATGTATTATAATTATTGTTAATATAGATTAGATATGCTATGTCTTAAGAGTTGAATGAAGATAGTAATTTTTAGTAATAATAATTATAGACTCCAGAAGTGCCTTTAATTTAATTATAAATTACAGATTAAGCAGCCAGTCCTAAAGATTAACTTCACTTTTCTTATATAGAAAATAAATATCCCATAAAAGTAACACAAAAAACATCAAACAATACAAATTAATCTCCAAAATCTAATAGAATTCAAAATTAATACTAATAAATTAATACACCAAAAATAAGTCAAAAAAAAGATAGGAAAAATGAGAGTCTACCTGCAAAAAAAGAAAAAAAGAGTTAATAATAGTTACTAGATACTACATCAAGTGGATTTCAAAAATAGGTTGATAAAATTAGAAGAAAAGATAATCTTATGATAGAAGAAATCAATTATTTAGACAAAGGAATATAAGTTGATATGGAATTTCTTTCTACACGTTATAAGAATAGTCCTAATGTTTAATTTAGAGATGCTGAGTAACTTTCTCCATAATAAGATGTATTAGTAATAATGAGAGATGATGGAGATTCAAGAGCTTCTTCAGTTACGAAAAGAAGAAGCATTAGCTAAAATCATAAGAAATAGTAATTCAACATTCCTAATTAATTTATAAATAACCACAATTTAACATTATATTAAGCATCTAAATTAAAATCTTAAAATAGAACGATTTATTCAGAATAACATTAAGGTCAATAAAATTTAAATTTAGGACTAGGTTTCTTACCAACAAGTCCATTTCAATTTTATTAAGAATTATTTAGAGAAAAACAAAAATTATAATTAAAAAATTATACAATAATTAAAGATTAAGGAATGTAAATGTAAAATAATAGTTACAAAAGAAAAGCAGAACCTAGTATAGAAGGTAAACATTTACAAATTCCAAATTATTTAAAATGAATATTTAATAAAACTAATATAATAATAAAAATTTTGGTTAATAGCCAAAACTATAAATATTAGATTGACATAACAACCTATTTCCTTTTTTTTATTAAATTTTGAAAGTTCCCTTTTTTAAATCTGATTAGACCTTTATTTTCTCTTTTCTTTTCTAAAAAATTTCTGATTGTTTACAAAATAATATTATTTCTAATTTAAGAAATTAAATTATTTTAATAGCATCACTTAAGTTTAGAAATTATATCAAATTAAAAATATTTATAATTATTTAAAAGTCAATAATGTGTATGAGTGGAACCTGTAATAGATGAAACTATTTAACATAATCTTTCCATAAGATAAATGTCCCTGTGCATATATAAATCCCAATAAGTAATATGTCCTTATTAATTACTGTCAACTTCTTACATTAATCTTTATTATTATTAATATATTACTATCTTGCAAACTAAAAATCTGTTTTTTTTTCAAATAATTCAAGATCCTAAAGAGTTAAAGTATTTGGAATAGTTGATGATGTTTTCAAGGTTTCAAAAATTACTTTAACGCAATTCTTTGGCTATTCTACCTATAAACATAAACCTTCAAGTATAACACCAGTTTCTCTATAATTTATCCAATCATCTTAATCTTTGTCTAATTCTTTAAATAGGGAATCTCGATCAATTTATAGTAAATTTTGCTTTAATTGATTCTCAAAGGCATAATAACTAATTTTGATTCTTCCAGAGTTTGGAAATAACATAGTAAATATTTATTCAGGAGTAGCATTAATATAAGGAACCACTCTAAAAGTTGGAACAAATTCAGGTTGATCTAATTTATGTAATAATGAAGGCCAATGTGTAAATAAATGTTTGTATTATGGTAGAGCTACTTTTTAATAATCTTAATAATTAAAGAAACTGTAATGTTTTTGAGAGTCATTGAGAACAATTTTATTATCTGTATCTTATTATTTAAGAGAATTTGATTATTTTTCTTAGATTGATAATATTGGTTAAAGATAAGATTAAACAGTATTTATTTATAGATATGTAGAATGCCCACTTTAAAATAATTAAGATGGTTTGATTTCATTCTTAGGAGTAATGTCTTAAATTTAAGTAGGAGGTTGAGAGATTTAATTTAAAATGCTTTCATTTGATGATTCAGATTATATATCATCTTCTTCATTTATATCTATATCTTAATCTTGTAATTGATGTTATTAACTATTTTATAATTAACTGCTCTATTAGATTGTTTATGAATGATCTAATTAATTATTAACTGGTTGATGAAAGGCATATTATTAAGAAACATTAGTTTAATACATATCTTTTGATTCATTTTGATATCTATCGGAAAGAATAATTTCTGAAAATTATACATCATTTACAAACTAATTGATTTTACCTAAATTTATTGTTTTTGGAGATTGTTATTCAACTGGTTTCCATAAATCAGGACATGATTTCTTTTAACTGTTTTGTAAAGGTTAAAGTTGCAATTATTAAACTTTTTACATGCGATTGGAAGTTGGAGATTAACATGTTAGAACTTTTTCATTTTCTTTATCTCCTTTTTTTCTAAGATATTTTCTGAGATCAGTTGACAATTCTTTATGATTATTCCCTTTTTTATAATGATTTAATATTGCTATAACATCTTAATTTCCTTCTTTTACCATGTTTCTTAAAGTTATCCTATCATCCTTGAAAATTACTAAAATAAATAATAATTTCATACAAGTGCAATTATCTAAAAGAGTTAAAATCTCTAAATTATCTGGTTTTTTTGTAGCCTTCTAAATATGTTAAGGGGATTTTCCAAATCGAATCATATAATTTAACTGTTAAATATAATTTTAATATAAATTATATTCATTTGAAATAGATTTCCTACTAAGTAGGATAAAAAATGAATTATAGTTAAGATTAAAATAAAAGAATTCAAAAGCAAAAGAGATTAATATAATGATTTAATAATCTTAGAAAAAATGAGATTGTTTAAAAATTAACATTTTTTTATTATTTGAATTAAATTATATGAATTTATCAAAGCAACAAGAAGACACTCCTATAATTGAAAAAGGGATTCAACTTACTAAGTAAGATAAAGTAATTAAATTCATGAATTGATTAGATATATCATTTTGATATGTTATCTTGGGCATCTGCAGGTGCTACCTTAGTATCAGTTTGGTAGATAATAATACCATTTACACTTTTTTCTCTAAATAAACCTTAATTAATATTAGGAATTACGAGTATATTTTTGCTCTTGATCAGTTTAGTTGTTTTGTATTGGAGTCATAAGGGATATAATTTTTATAAGAAAGTAAATGCATAAAATTTAAATTGTAGGATAAAAATGACGAATAAATGCCCTTATAAGCATGGCATATTGAAGGCTTAGTTTATGTTATCAGTTTCATTTTAATAGCCTTATATGCAAGTTGTTTTTTTGGAATTTTAGAGAATGAAGGTTATTCTTGGGCTTTGATGGCTGCTTAGGGAGTTCCTATAAATACAGCTTAAAAAGAAGCATTCATAATTGTGTTGTCTCAATTGATACTAATAATAGTAGATTTAGTGATTTTATCATATTACGCTAAAGTATCATATCATTTAGAATTTTAACCAATGCATTTGCCATCTTTATTAGGTTGGTTTTTGACAATGTAAGATTATTTTATTGAGTAAACAATAGATTTATTTTTGTGTGTTGTATTACAATAGGAGATACAAATTATTTACCATCAAAATTAGGTGGATTAATGGATAAGGAGAGTATGGAAAATGCAAAAGGAGCACATACATCAATTTTCTGGACTTGTTTGATTGGTTTAATTTTTTCTTTATTCACATTGTTTGAATAAAGATCTATTTAATAAGAAGTGTTTCCAAAAGTAAAATTTTATTTTTTACCTTTTCTCTTGATAATGGTAGCAAGTGTATTTTTAATATCTAATTCCTTGAATTTCTTATATGCTTCAAGCTAATCTATATAGGAATTGAAGAAAGATTGTAAATCAACAATACAAACATTTTCTTAAACATATATAGATTCAATAGGATGTCCTGGAAAATATAAGACAGTAAATATTTAAGGTAGCAATTATTTTGATATGTATTGTAAACAAGATGAAGTAGGAATAGTTTGGGAGAACGAGGTGGACATATAGAATTCAGAAAAGAGGAATCAATTGGCTTGCATGAATTTATCTTGTTGTTATTTAGTAAGTGAAGAAAGAACATTATTTTATAAACAATACTTTTTCTATTCAATTTTAACAGCATTTTTGGGATTCATAGCAGCTGGCCATTGTTTCGATATAGCGTTATAAGAACCAAATGTTATAAAAGCTGGTCCATCAGTTTATTCATAAACTTAATATATAGCTTAGATAGTGTTAGCACTCTTCTCAATAATTCTTGGAATTTATCTATCAATTAAATATAATCAGAAAATACCAATAAAAATGCCAGAATTCAATTTTAAAGATTCAATAAATTTGGAACCAAAATATTTTCCTGAATTGACAACATTATCTTCCATTTCATAATGTTAAGAAGTAAGAGATTAACATAATAAATAATTTAAAGTTCATTTTGATCATAATGCTTGCGCAGGTTAAGCTAAATGTTCTAGAATGGGTTTCCATGCTTGTTTAGAATCATAAAATGGAATATTTTAATTATTGCCTTCATTTTAAGATTAAGAAATAGCAATATTTGGGAGTCGTGCTTATGATCCTTATGTACTTTAATAAGCATTACATGGAGAGGAAATAACTGATAAATTATGTTTTGAAGGATTGGAAGGACCAATAAATCATTTATTAAATTCAAAAGTATATGTTTGTCATCCTTCAGATAAAGAAGCTATTGTTAAATTTGCAACGAAGGAAAAAGAAATTATTTTTGAATAAATGATTGAGTATTAAGAAAAAGATTTTGATTTAATTAGAGTTGTTAAATTTTCATCATCTTCTCACCAATAATTAAATCATAAAGATATTGATGAAATAGGCGAAGATGAAAGTTTGGGACAATATACAACAATTACACTTATTGTAAGTGATGCTGAAACTTTTGAACCGATAGTTGGAGCAACTGTAACAATGTATCAAGATATTGATAAATGTTAAGAATTAAATCACAATATTTATTATCCTATTCGAATAGTTTAAACTAATTCTACAGGAATGATTAGTATTTATAACGTTTAGATGAAAGACAAGAGATAAACATTCAATCTTATAGTTAAATAGGATGGATATCTATTCAATTGTTTAATTGTACACTCAATAATTTTATAATTAGTCTGATCATTTTAAGCCATTCAAATAAAATGTATTCCATGTTCCACTTGTGAAATCATTTAATGATCAATAAGAAATGAAGATTATGCTTTGGCATTAAAATCCCAAACTAAATCTTGAATTAGGTGCTAACGTACTCTTAAATAAAAATCAACAATGTAGTGTTGGTTTTTTCTTTTCAGAATGTTCCTTTATGAAGTACACTTCTCATCCTAAGAGTGAAAATTAAATTTCCAGAGTTATAACTCTAGAAAAAATAATAAACTTCAATTATATCTTTTTTGTACGTCATATTCCAATTAATTCTGATATTATTGAAGTTGTTAATAATAAAGGATTATCTCTCGTAGCTAAATTATAAGCTGAATTACAACAAGAAATTGTAGAGTTTTAAAAATCATAACCAAAAGTTTCTATATATTCCAAAAAATATCCATATCCGAAAATTCATGAAATGCCAAATAATTTATAAACTGAAATTGATACAACTCCTGATTTACTTATATGGCTTTCTTTCTGTATGAATGGTAAAATAGGTCCTGAATCAAGTGAGCCTATTAATCATTTTTGGGAAAAGAAAGATGAATCTAAATTCTGGTAAAGACATACTGTCTAACCTAATACTATACCAGATTCTTCTATTTGTGACAAAATGTTTAAATTACAACAATGAATATGATAAATTAATAATTATATCAACTTTTCTCTACATACTTTCTACAGAGAGACTTCAATTATGAATAAACTTTTCCAGGTGGACTTCCCAAAATCAAAGCACAAATAGCATCTCTAGCAGCCTTGATATTCGAATAACTTCCCAGAATATGTATTCTTTAATCAGCTAGAACTATTCTGGTTCTAGTTGCATTTTCGATTGCAAATTTAGTTTTTCCTTTTTCACCAGAAATACGTCCAATGCATCGTGACAAGTGATCACCATGTAAGGTTTTAACTATTTTACTTATTATTATTTATTACCGTCTTTTACTTCGAATGATTCTACATATAAGTCATCTAATCTTAATAAAGCCACTGAATCATCAATGTCGAATCCTAATTAATAATTCATTATATTTTCATACCCATCATGAATGCTTTCAAAAAATCTACACCTCTTTATAATGATGTCTTATCTTCAGTAAATTAAGATGTCTTTATTTCAACACACTTCTTTTTTGTATTCATTCTTATTTACAACTTCATATTTTCCTTTTCAATTAATTTCTTTATAAATACCACTATTGTTGTTAATATTTTGTCCCAATTGTTTTTCAATGGAGTCACTCTATGAGGAGGTACTGGCACTCTTCTTATTTCTCCTTTTTTATTCTATATTTATTTATTTTATTTTTTCTTATACATTCTCTTAATTATCAGCCACCTATTAGAATTAGATATCTTGCACTTCATTCTAGATTTAATTGATGTCTTCTTCTATTATTTAATTATTTTCTTCGTTAAATTCTTTCTCTTAATCGATATCCATACACTAAATTTTCCAATTAATTACAATAAGTTAATTGTATTTATTAAAGAAATTACATATAAATGACCATAAAATATTAATTATATCTCTATAATATATTGAATACTATAATAATTCAAATTGAAAATTCTTTATGGCATTTCATACAAAAATTTGTGATACAACCAGCCAAACTCCCAATATCACTGCTAAATTCTTGTTAACATTTAAGACATTTCTTTTTTTTCTCTTCTGCCAATATTTGATTCTTCATCTACTTAACTAATTGTTAAGATTTGTATTCAGATAAAGTTTTCAATTAATTCTATTCAACAAGTACATCCGTCTATTCATTCATCTCTTCCAATAGTAATTTCATTTATTATTAAAGAGACATCGATTTATTATTCTATTATGTAATATATTGTTATTGAGAATAATGTTATTGTTGTTGTTGAGAATATTTTTACTAATTTACAATCTATTAATTTCTTTAATTATTCTATTCTTCTTGGAATAAAGAAAACAACAAGACTTCCTAATAAATATCATTTTCTATCATTATTTTTATACTGTTGGGAAGACTAGAATTCAGTAGCACTAATCTATGTAATGTTTTATTTGGTTTGTAATAAAGTATTTATTGTATATCAACATTTATAACATACTTAAGATTATCAATTAAAAGTGCACTTTGACCAATAGTTAAATTCTTTACATCTATTTAATCACTAATTTATATTCCATTCTCAAGTAAATGATTACTCAAATTTAGATTTATACTATTTTTCAATAGAATTGTTGCAATCTCTGTAAAACACCATAATCCCAAACTTTGATTTATTTAATTCGTTTTAATCAGTTAATTTAACTGTTAATATGATGTCCCATCAGCAATAAATTATCCCTTCTTATTTTGTAATCCAATCATAATTGCATAATACATACCCTACAATCCTTATCCAGTTGATTACATAATTGTCTCAGCTATCTAAAGCTTATCAATAATTATCTTCGGTATAGCCATCAATTATTGCGTGTTATTTTGATTTTTCTAAAAATATTCAAATCCCTTGCTAATGTTATAACTATTTGCTGCAAAATATCTATTAAAGTCTCTTAATTTCTTTATTACTTCATTTTTATTTGGTTTATTTTCTAACTATGTCTCTAAGAATTCCTAAAATTTTGTTAAAATGTATTGAGGAGCTAACATAGGAAAATAAAATTAATATTATAAATTTAATATCAAAATTTAAAATCATTCTATTTTACAATTAGCAACTATTACATAAACCATCCGTTTTTAATTTCTAATATAAAATTACTTCATTGATTGAATTACGTAAATTCTTAAAATGTATTCTAATTACTTAAATCGTATAAAGAAACTAAACTCACAACTGTCTCTAATAATCTTTAAAACACTAAAATATTATATATTCATTTACTAAATAAGCTTTGTAACTACATATCTGTGAGTCATTAGTAATTTTCAAATGTATACTTAAAAGTTTATGTGTTTTTATTGATAAAATAAAGCAGTCACTTCCTTTTAATATTTAGGAGTATTTTTTGTGCTTATATCTTAATGTGATGTTAGCACTTGAATTCATTCTGTAGAAAATATATAATAAATTATCCTCAGCTACTTTTATAAAAAGATTTGAAAATAACATTATAAATAGTTGTAATCAATAAATGGAAATATTTTATTAAACAATATGAAAAGTATTTCGATTTGAAGTGATTATTATCAAAAAATCAATAAAAAATATGATTTTCTTATATAATTAGAAATACTTTAAATTTTATTAATATATGTTATTAGATTATATTTTTGAAAATGGGAAAGCCTAAACAGAATTATTTTAATTGAATTAACAATTTTATATTTAAATAAAGGTTTCACAAATTATGTAAATAGTTATCGGTTTTTCTTTCAGTATTAAGGATTTATAGAAATAAATGAGAAATCAGTTAGGGATAAGTTGTAGATGTGAGTAACTGATAATGAATTAAACTTGAAATGAAAAATATTTAATTTATAATATGAATTATAATAAAGCTCTTGATAATGGATCAGGAGGGCCTGATGAAATATCAGATCAATAGATAAAGAGTTTGATATCGAAATTTTAGAGGAAAGGATTTGATGGGCTGGCTTTGGAAGAAGTGGCAACAGCTTTGATAATTCCGAATTTTGGAAAAGTATTTCAATAGCATACAGGACTTGATTGGTAAGGTAAATTTGAAGTGAAAGCATTGGAAAGATTGAATAGATCAAAGTTTGATATAAATTGGATGGCAAGGAAAGATAATTCAGAGCATTCAGCTTTATTTATAAATTGTTCACGCGGCGATCTTGTAAAAGTGAGATAGTATTTGAAAGAGTCAAAGGATCCACAAATAAAATAATGTGTAGACCAAACAAAAAAGAGTCCTTTGCATATAGCAACAATAGAGGGACACTTAAGCATAGTGGAAATATTATTGATGAGTGGTTTTAATCCAAATTGTCGAGATAGAACTTTGAAGACACCCTTACATTATGGATGTTTACATGGCCATGAAACAATAGTTGATACATTGATGAAAGCAGGAGCAGATGTAACAGCAAGAGATTCATTGGGGCGTTCATGTATTCATTTTGCTGCTTCATGTCCAAGTGCTTAAACATTGCAATTGGTTTTGGCAACGAGACCTGAATTATCGAGTGATGTTGATTAGAAGAGAAGAACTCCACTACATTATTGTGTTTGGAATTCTTCATAACATTAAGTGAGTCTATTAAGGACATTGTTAGATTTCAAAGCTAATCCAATGGCATTGGATGAAGATTTAAAAACTCCAATACATCATGCTTCTGAAGGAGGTAAGACTAGAGCTATTCCTGTGTTATTGTAGAGAGGTGGATAGGAAAGTATGTAATTAAGAGACAGGAGTTAAAAAACTCCTTTGGAATTAGCAGCAAATGATAGAACTCGTGAAGTTTTAATAGTTTATAGTTCTTCACCAATGAATAATTAGGATTAAGATTTAAAATTCTTAGATTAGGCTGTTTAAGGTTAGAAGTTAACAAATTAAAAGAAAGAGTAGCAATAGTCTGTAGTTGTAGTTAATAAGTAAGTATAATAATCTCCTTAATTTCCAATTGTTGAGAAAGAAATAGTATCAGCTGAGCCTCCTCCTTTACAAGTGAAATGGGCTCCTGCATCTATAAATTAATGGATAAGGGAGAAGTTCTTTACAATAATGAAAAAAGTATAAGAGTCAGGAATAAGAGCAAATCATCATTTGAAAAGGCCATATGTTTATACAGGTTCATGGATGGAAGGTATAAATACAATGGAAGAATTGTATGGTGCTATTAAGGATGTACCTGCAGGAGAAGCATGTGTGAGAACATTTAATATTTTATGCCCGTTTGATAGATAACTCCCATCAGGAAGTGGCAATGAAGATGTAATTGATGGATTTTATGGAGAAATGTGGTTTGATGGTAGTGGAGCTGTTAAGAGAACTGAGTAGATTGAGGAAATGAGAAGGAAAATGTAATAGGAATATTTGGCTAGGATAACCGATTTGGAGACTGAAATTCAGATTAAAGCTAAACATTTATTTGAGACTGATTAAGAATTGGCTTAAACTAGGGCATAATTGGAAGTCACATAAAGATAGAATAAAACAAATAGTGATAAGTTACAAAGTTAGATAGATACTTTAAATAAGTAGATAAAAAGTAAAGAGGACACTATAAGTAAGTTAGATAAGGATAAACAATAACTAAATTAAACAATAAAGAGATTGGAATAAGAGAATGAGGAATTAAGGAATTAACCCTAAGGTATTTCTGAAGAGGAGGTTCAAGAATATATGACATAGATATCAGAATTAAAGGAATAATTGTAATCTAGTAAAGATTAGGAAAAAACACTTAGAGCAAAAGCAGGTTAGTTGTTTTTAAAAAGTATTTAAACAATTAAAGCATCAAATGATGAAAGATTGTCTTAGGTGAAAGCTTAAACTTTGGCATAAATTTAATTAGAAAAGGAGAAGATGTAATAGGAGAGATTAAATGCTAATAAATAATTTGAATTAGAAAAAAATCAATTATTAGAAGAAAAGAATATTTTAATGAAGGAGAAATAGAAAATTTAAGCTGAAGTGTTACCTACAAATGCTGCAGGTGGAATGGATAATCTTTAAGATGATGATGCAATAATTGTATTACTTAAAGCATTAAAAGGTAATCCACCTCCTATGAAATAAAGAATGAAAACATTTGATGGAGATTTAGATGGATCTTTAACATAGGATGAATTTCGATAATTTTTAGCTGCTCTAAAATTAAGTTAATAAGATATTCATTCATTATGCAGAATTGCTGGTTTTTTGGGTTAGAAGAAGTTAATTGGAATTGAAGAATGGGCGTAAATATTATAGGATAGACCAAAGCAAAGAGAATAATTTGAATAAGCATTATTTTGTAAATTATTGGATGCAATTAAATCAAGAAATCTTACGGTTGAAAAGATGTTTGAATTAATAGATACAGATGGATCTGGATCTCTAAGTCCTGCGGAACTTAAATAGGGACTTAAATCTTTAAAGATTATTTTGAATTAAAAAGATTTAAATAATATGTTTGCAATATTTGACTCTGATAAAAGTGGTTCAGTTTCATTGGAAGAAATGAGAGAGACATTAAATAATTATTAAAAATTGAGAGAGGAATAAGGTGATGGTGAAATTGTAGTGGATGAATAAGATAGAATTCAAGTTTAGGATGAGGACAATCCTTTTGAGGAAATATAACCAACAGAAACTGAATTACAATAAGAAATTAAAGAATGGAATATTGATACTAAAGATTTTACAAAGATAACAGGTTTTTTAAAAGTTTAATTGATAAATGGATCATAAATTAATTGTAAATCTTTGTGTTGTCATATAATATTGAAGGGTGGGAATACAATGGATAAATAATTTATTCTTTTTGATCAAAGTGAATTTAAATAAGCATTTATATTCCCTATAGGGTAAGCATTAAAGGAGAATCTTTGTGAATATGTTTGGATTAGATTATATAGAAATGTAATTGAAGAATAGAATTTTGTGGGTGATGTTAAAGTTATGTGGAAATAGACAATTGATAAACCAAATTAATGGGTGATTAATAATAAATTTTAACTTCAAAATAGTACTTATATTAAGGAATAAAGTAAAATGTATAAGCCTGATGGTTTCATTAATATTGCAATTAAATTTATTCCAGGAAATGAGGGTGAGGAAATCAAAAGACCAGTAGTGGGAAATAAAATTACAGCAACAATTGTAGAGGAGGGAGTATTAGAATTGATACCAATTTAATGTATTTTGAAATAGGATTTAAAGTAATTAAAGGAACCAAAGTTTTTTATGCATTTAAAATTTATGTCGATTGATAAGAAAATTTAAGCTTAATTAACAGCTTCAAATGATTTATATTGGGAAGGAAAATACTTGTAGGATTTGAAATGTATAGCAAATCAACCAATTGATTCAATATATGTAAAAGTTTATGTGGAGACACCTAAGAATCTATTATAAACCAATACCTAAGTATTAGGGGAGTTTTATATAGATTGGAATGAATGTTTGTTGAACCCAGGAGAATTCCTATCAGAGAAAAGTTATTAGTTATTGGAAAACACAAAAGTGTATTTAAAGATTCGATATATTCCATAATCTATGTTTTAATAAATAATAGGATTCAGAGAGGGAGTATCTAAAGAGGAGAAGAAGAAATAATTAACTCTAGATGATATGATTGAAGGAACTCTTAAGATATTATTTGTTAGAGGTAAAAATTTAAGAGCAGATGATGGTGATACTTCTGATCCCTATTGTATAGCAAGAATAAAATCATTCGATAAAGAAATAAAGATTCAATCAAAGACTATAAAATGTAGTTTGAATCCTGAATGGAGAGATTTGTAGTCGTTTAAAGTGTTGATGCCTAAAGAAGCACCTTATCCTCCATTAGAATTGTAATTATTTGATGAGGATGTTCTTGGAGATGATGAGTTAGGGACTTGTAAGGTAGATTTATCTCCATGTATTGAATAACCATGTAAATGGTCTATAAATGATTACTTTGATATTATAGATTCTAAAGCCAAACAGCCAGGTTAAATTTATATATAATGTTATTGGGTTCCAAAAGGAATGAAAGATCCCAATTTAAAAGCAAAAGATAAGTTTGATTCAAGTGGCTGTGCTGATCCTGATCCAAATTTCATAGATGGAGAATTAATCATCAAAGTGGTGCATGCAAGAGAACTAAAGGCAGATTCGCCTGATCCATATGTAATCATCAATTTTCCAGGAGGAAAGGAATTAAAGACAGAAACAATATCTTCTTCTATAAATCCTATATTTAATTAAATTTTAAGAAATCAATTCAAAGTGAAAAAGGAGAATGGAAAGATTCCATTAAAAGTCTTAGTAAAAGATTCAAATATATTGAGTGATGATTTAATTGGTTATGTAGATATGTAATGGGAAGAATGTGTATCTCATCCTGGAGAATGGGCAATTAATTAAGTGTACAATTTAAGTGCAGCAGCTAATAGTAAGAATTTTGGATCAATTGGTTTTTTGTATATATAGGCAAAATTCATTGAAAGAGGAATGATTGATGATTAAGCAGAAGCGCCATTGACTGAAAATTTATTTGACATAATTAATTCAAAATAAGGAATTTATTAAGGATCATTAAGAATATTTTTAGTACACGCAAGAGGTTTAGTTGTTGCTGATAGCAAAGCAAGTGATCCATATGTTATATTTAAAGTACCTGGTGGTAAGAAAGTAGAGACATTGTCCAAACCAGATACAATAAATCCGTCTTGGAAAACAATCTTTAATATAAATGTGTCCATGCCTAAAGATACAATTTAACCTCTTAGAGTAGAAGTATTTGATGATGATATAGTTAATGATGAATTGATGGGATATTGTACTATTGATTTATTAGAAACTTTTAATAATCCTTAAGTATGGAAATTCAATGAGGTAGTAGACTTATAAGGAGATTAAAAAATGTAGAAGAAATACAAAACGAAGGAATTTGGCAAGATTTATTTACAAATTATGTATTGTTTATAAGGTATCTAAAATAATGATCCGCCATTACCATTAACAGAGGATTTGGATTTCATTTTAAGAGAATAATAATAAGAAAATAAAAGACCTATGAAAGGAAAATTGTTTATTAATATACCAGTTGCATTAGGATTGAAACCAGATGATGGTGTCACAGCTGATCCTTATTGTAAATTGACTTTTCCAGATAATCATAATGTAAAGAGCAAATAAATTGATAAGACAATAAATCCAATATTCAACTTTTAATATTAGTGGAATTGTAATCTAATTAAAGAATAGTACAAACCTATTTCTTTATAAATATATGATTCAGATACTCTGAGCGATGATTTGTTAGGAGAAATAGAAATTGAATGGATGGAATGCTTTAATAATCCATCTTAATGGATGATAAATAAACAATTTTAATTGGTAGAAGGAAAAGTATATGTTTAATGTAAGTTTCTCCTTTAAGGCTAAGAGACTACTTCTGAAGGAATAAGAGCCTGCGATACTATTTAAGAATTAAAACATGATTATGGAAGAGTTCTTGGAAAGATAGATGTGAAGATTATATCTGCATCTTAATTGTATAATGCGGACATTACAGGTAAAAGTGATCCATTTGTTGAATGTGGATTAAGTAGTGAAACAAAGAAGATGTAGACTCCCATTAAAGAGAATACATTAGATCCCATATGGGATTTCTAAGGCAGTCTTGTTGTTGAACTACTAAGATGTTAAGTGTAGATGAATACTATCAATTTTAATGTTTATGATGATGATGAGATTGGTAAGGATTTCTTAGGTTAATGCGAAGTAGACTTAATCGATATTCTTGAGAAGAATCCAGGTTCAATAATGTTGTAAGATTTGCCATTGAAAGATCCAAGTAAGAAAGGAAATCCCAATTTGGGATCCCTTAAAGTATAATTTGTTTGGATTCCAGATCCATATAACGAAGGTGTTGTAGGATTGAGAATGCCACCTAAGATGTATGAAGGAGATTTATGCATACGTTTTCCAAATGCAAGGTAATTGCCCAAAGGAGATCCCTATGTTACCTTCTTTTTAACTGAGGATATGGAGAAGAATTACAAATGTAAACATATTGAGAGTAATCAAAATCCGAATTGGAATTATGAAGAGATTATTAAGATTTCTATAAGTGAAAGATAAGTTCTCACGCAAAGAATAAAAGCTACTGTTAAAAATTATAATTCAGCATGGAGTGATACTACTTTTGGTGGTATTACTGTTTTATTACTTGATTTATTCAAGAAACCTGGTATTTGGATTAATTAATATTATTAACTTTACGATGGAGATGGAAAATAGATAGAATCTTATGTATATTTATAAGCTCAATTTAGATCGGAGGAAGTTTAAGATAAAAATCCTCCTGCTTTAATTGATTTTAATCAATTTATTAATTAAGGTAAACCTCCTGCTTTTAATGGAAAATTAAAATTTACATATATTGGTTTAAAAAGTTTAGAAAATATGGATATCACTGGACTAAGTGATCCTTTTGTGGAAATAAAGATTTCAAAAGGATCGACTACAGCTTTTAAGACAACCACTCAAGATGATAAATTAGATTGTTTTTGGAAAGATTGTGGAGAATATGTATTTAAAGAAGTTGTTCAAGAAGATTTGTCTTTATTAAGATTATACATTAATGTATTTGATTATGATTACAACTCTAATGATCTCCTTGGTAAATGTGAATTGGATATTAGTAAATTAAAATCAGGTCAATGGGTGAATTATAGAATCCCGTTATTGAATGAGAAAGATTTTCCTTAAAAAAGCGAAATCTATCTATAAGCCTTATTTACTATTGATGGAGACAATTCACCAATCTAACAATAACCAAATAATTTATATGAAGATATTGCAAGATAATAATAGGAAGAATAGGAGAGAATAAGAAAAGAAAAAGAAGCACAAGCAGCAATTCCAAAGTTACCTGGAGTTTTGAGAGTCTTTGCTCCTTATGCGAAATAATTAATTAAAGCAGATATCATGGGAAATAGTGATCCCTATGTAGAATTTAAGATTTCAAAAGGAAGTAAACAAATAATCAAAAGTAAAACTATTGACGATGATCCTAATCCTACTTGGAACTTCAGTGGGGAGTTTGCTTTAGATATGTAATCACATGAATATAATGATGTTGCCTTAATGTGTACAGTTTATGATTATGATACCATCGTGTCTAGTGATTTTCTTGGATTTATAGAATTATCATTAAATGATATCTTTTCTAAACCTGGAACATGGATAAATGGTTTATTTTAACTTAAAGACGAACACGGAAATGCTGGAAAGAATGGAATAATTTACTTATAACTTTAATGGGTGCCTAATTCTATTAAAAATAATATCTCTTTGGCTTAACCCAATTAGATGTAATAATAAGTTGTTTAACCACAGTAAGAATTGCAGGCTTAGAAGCCATAATAAGGAATACTTTTTGTGAGACTTATAAAAATATTAGGTTATGATAAGAAATCACAAATTAAGGTTTCTTAAAATTAGAAATCTTTTAATAGTAATCTTGTATAAGCAGATGTTAATTATAATTTAACATGCTAATTTGAGAATCCAGAATAGCAGATCACTATTAATTTATTAGATGAAAAATAATAATAGATTGCGGATACTGTCATTGATTTATAAGCTATTTTCAAACAACCTGGTAGTTGGATTAATTCTTTTTAAGGATTCCAACATAGCAATATTTAACCTAACATTTAATAATTTTATATACAAGCTTAATTAAGATTAAATGATTAAAATACTTAAGACCCCCCTATCCTTTCGGATCCAGAAATTAAAATGCCTATAAGTTATTCTTAATTGGTATAACCATAGAAAGGAAAATTGAAAGTGGCTGTAATTAAAGCTGAAAAAATCAAATTGATGGATAATAATAAAGTATCAAATGTTAAGGTTACTGTAATATTTAATGGAGATGATAAATCTACTCCTGTTGTTAAGGGAGCTGCTCCTGAATGGAAGAAAATATTAGATCCATTTAAATTGGATGTTCTTAAACCATTATAAGTTAATTTATTCCATGATCCAGGTACATTTAGTCGTTGTGTTCCTATAGGAGAAGTAACAATATCAGACTTATCAGCTATTTTTACAGCACCAAATACTTGGGCAATTAAAAATGATTTTGTATTAGGAGGTAATGGAAATGGAATAATAACTTTATATATTGGATTTGTTGGTGAGAAAGATAAAGATGCACTAACAAAGTTATAATGAAAGTTTAATCACTAAACACAAATATTTTTTTGTTTTATTCAATAAGTTTATCTTAGTTATTTATAGTGTATATTTCTGATAGTTTCTTTCTTATCTTTGTTTCTATCCAAAATTTAACTTATCATACTTTTTCCTTTATTTCATATATTGATTAAAAATATATCATTTTAATTAATTAATAATGTAAGAATTATCAGAGTTAGAAAATAAACCTAATAAAAAGATTAAGCCTAATGAAATGGCAAAACCCCTTGAATTTACAATAATAGCAACTCACAATTTAGCAAGGTATCTATATTAATTTATAAACAATCTTAAGGGCATCCATAATGAGACTTCCTCATGGAGAAGTGAAAACTCCTGTTTATATGCCAGTTGGTACAAAAGGAGCAATGAAAGGAGTGACTTATTAAGAAATGGAGGATCTGGGATGCAAACTATTGTTAGGAAATACTTATCATTTGGCATATAAACCAGGTGGTGATTTATTAGAGAAAGTTGGTGGTTTACATAAATTTGTGAATTGGAAATATAACATTTTAACAGATAGTGGTGGATTTTAAATGGTTTCATTGTCTTAATTGAGTGAAGTTACAGAAGAGGGAGTAACATTTGAATCGCCTTATGATAAATCAATTATGCATTTAAGACCAGAAGATTCTATCCATACATAAAATTAAATTGGTGGTGATATAATAATGGCTTTGGATGACGTTGTTAGAACTACAACCGTAGGTCCTCGTATGTAGGAAGCATCAGAAAGAACAACTAGATGGTTGGATAGAGATATTGCAGCTCATAAAAGAAAGCATGATTAAAACTTGTTTCCTATTGTATAAGGAGGCATAGATCCTAAGTTAAGAGAATAATCATTAAGTGATTTAATTTAGAGGGAAGCAAATGGATTTGCCATAGGAGGATTAGCTGGAGGAGAAGATAAAGTATACATTTATATTTAATATGAAAAGGTTGATTTTTGGAAAACTGTAGTTTAATGCACAGCTAAATTACCTACAGATAAACCTAGATATTTAATGGGAGTAGGATATCCAGTTGATGTTGTTGTGTGTTCATGTTTAGGAGTGGACATGTTTGATTGTGTATTCTCTACTAGGACAGCAAGATTTGGAACAGCTTTTTCTAATACTGGATTTATTAAAATTAAAAACAAAGAGGCTGCAACAATATTTAAACCAATTTAAGAAGGGTGTGAATGCTAAACATGTAAATCTTATACATAATCATATTTACATTATTTGATTGCAAGGGAAGAAGTAGCATGTCATCTTATTTCTATTCATAATTTAAATTACTTAATACAACTGATGCTCAATTTACGTTAATCTATTATAGATGGTAAATTGGTAGAATTTGTGAATCAATTTCTTAAAAATTGGTATGAAAAAGAAAATTTGATACCATAATGGGTTATCGATGCTTTAGCTTATGCTTAAATACCTGTTGAATAATTTTGAGTGTTTTTTTTAATTTATTTTATCAAAATAATATTATTAAATTCTTTTTTATTACTTTTACATAAAATATTTATGAAAGTTCATTATAAACATATACATTTATATATTCAAATTAAATGTAAATCCTTATCTATTACATAATTTATTGTTGCTCTGGGAATTATGTATTCAAAAGTATATTCAAATTCTTGATTTCTTATAGTCTTCGTTTTTTAAATATTCTTTCTTTTAAAAAGTCTTCTCTCTTATTATATTTCTTAATTATATAATTTTCTTATGTTGAATCCTGATTAACTTTTTTCTTTTATTGAATGATAAAATCTGATCTACATTTACTTTTTAATTGATGTTAAAGGACAATCAATACTTAAATGATCACTTCCATGACATGTAAAACATTGCAAACCAATTAGCTGAAATTAATTTTCATAAATTATACTGTCTCTTAAAACTTAGAATTGATGATGAAAATTCTTATTCATTTCCAAAACATCATGGAACTCTTTCCTTTATATGTAGATTAGAGATGCAAACTGTTTAGTTCTGGCAGAGGCTAATTAATATAATATAATAATTATTTATACCTTTCCTTGGTAGGCCTGTCATAAAAGAATAATGACCAAAAAAGGACTCTCTTTATAACAAGGCAATATTAGTTTCTTTTCTAAATGAGTACTAAATATTTATGAAAAGCTCAACATGACCTTTTTCTAAATAATATAATGATTATCCCTAATCAGGCATATTATCTAAGAAAATATTCTCCATATCTCCAAGATAAATTTCTTTTACTTTATTTGACAACTCAAATATGATACTATTGTCTCTCAACCAAAGTTATTTATTTAATATTATTCCATAAGCTTCTTACATCACTTACTACTTTAAAATACCAGGAAGTAACTTAAGAGACTCTTATTCAATATCAATATTCCTATCCTAACCAATGCTATGATAATAGCGTAAATAATTTGAGATTTAAACCTTTAAATCCTCTGAACAATATTTTTTTCTTAGATATTATTGAATCCATAAATTATCCACATAATAGTTTTATAACTTTGAATTTTTTCGCATATTTTCAATTAAAGATATATTTACTGCAACAATCGCAACCGCTGTAATTACGGTCAAATCTGTTATTAAGAATTCTAAATCATTTAAAGGTAAAATATCACCATAGCCAATTCTAGTTATTGCATCTATTGCCCAATAAGTAGAATATAAATATCTAAATTATTAATCAAATTTACTTTTTAGAATTATTTTAAGTAATTACAACACCAAAATTCATTGTTGGATCATTTACCCAACATTTAGAATCTGGATAGTATGTGTACATATATACACTTCCTCCATAAAACATACATCCATAAAAATGATTGATGTAAATTATTTCTACTAACATCCCAATAATCATATAGAATTATCTTTATTAAGGCATAATTTTTAATTTGTCTGACAAATATACTTGAAATCTATAAAATGGTATTAATTTAACCAAACAGAATAAATATACAATTACGTATTTATCTGTGACACTTATATAAAATAAAACAAGGATTGGAATTAAATCAAATATTAAGTTATTTTATAGGTATTTTTTTGCTATTTTAAATCTATTTTTAACTAAAACCCCTTCATGATAATAATTAATATTAAATTAAACAATAAAATCACTAATAAATAAGACCTAATAATATAATATACATTATACAATTATTATTATTCTAATTATTTTAAAAGCTCCTTAATTACTAAATTATTAATAGTAATTCCAAAAGAATATTATTTGAGGTATTGATATGAAAAATAAAGCATTTACTATCATCATAAATAATTGCCAATAAAACAGATATTGATTTGAAGATGAAAATACACTTGATTTTTTCTTTCTTCTTATAATATTGTTTGTCATTATTATCAAATCATCTTACTATAAACTTTCCTTTAATAAATCTTTTAATAATATTTTCATTCTATTTTATTAATGTACTAAAAAAGGATACCATCTAAGTAATAATTTACTATAATATCTTTTATCAATTTCAAATTAAACAGAAATTTGATTTTGAATATCATAAGAATTTTTATCATATATCCATCTTTAGTGTTTCTTCTTAATACGAACAAATCTTTTTCTTTTTTAATTTTAGTTTCCATATGGATTTTTGTATAATTCTTCCTAAATTTGATCTTTAATACTTATTTCCTAACAATTTTCAGTTAGATGCTAAGTTGAAGTACAAATATAGCATCCATATTATATCAATGAATATTGTTTCTCAAAAAGTACTTTATCCAATATAAAATGAAATTTCTCATGATCTTCAAAATGATTTTTTATAATATTTTTGAAATCTTTAAATTTGATATATTATAATATTACGATGGATTTAGTTTTATATTGAATGAATTATTCTTTCTCTTATTTAAAAAAGGAATAAGTGCCAAAACTATGTCCTTTGTAAAGTTAATATATTTCTTTTTCTTTGAATATAATTGCCACTTTACCTTTTTGAATAATATATAATTTTGGATCATCATCATCACCAATTACCGAAATAGGAGTATTGGCATTTAAATAAATTTCATTTATGAAACTGCACAAATCTTCAATAAATTTATTAGAGAAATTTTTATATATCCATTAAATTTTGGATATAATTTTTAGATTAGCTTCATAATGCAATTTAGATTTTAATATATTTGGTAATCTCTAAATAACTACTTTTTCCTCTGATATATCTCTTTTTGATTGCTCCATCCTATATTAAGATAAAAATAGTGAAACTTCATGATATAACTTTTTAGAAATCTTCTTTGCTATCATAAATTATTTAATTGACAATATATTTTCATCTAAATATGATGAATTATCAGTTTAAAAAGAGAGGATAGATGATATTACATATAAACAAACAAACATACATCCTACCAAAGCCAAATCTCCTATAATAATTTCATATTAATTCATAGGAGTGATTTCTCCATAACCCATTGATACAAGAGTTTCAACTGCCCAAAAATAACTAATTATAAATTATGTTAAATGATGCATGTCTTGAATATTACCAATTACACTATTTTAATATTATAACCAAGTTGGTTCTTAAATTGAAATAGAGTATAAACCCATAGCATAAAATGAACAAGCAAAAATATCAAATACATACAGCAAAATAATAAGCAACTTCAAAATTCGATAACACAATAATAAAAATTAAAATTAAATAAGATATTCTTCAGTTATTTTGTCAGAATAAAGATTAGATGGAATTTTTAAAAATACTACAAATCCTACCCAAAATGGCAAAGCTTAAAATGTAGAGACAAATAGATATATTAATACAATTAAATCAAAGATAAAATAGTGTCTAAAATAGTATTTAACTTTCTTATATGGTTTCTATATAATAATACCATTTTCGCTAATATAATCTATGAATAATGAAATAATCATATCTATAATCAAGAAGGACTTAAATATATTTAATATTTACTAGAACAAACATTCTCCAAATCAAAAATAAGTTCCCTCTGCTCTCTCTTTAAAACTCCTCAAGATTGAATAATTCTAATGAAATTTCAATATAAATAGCAAAAGTGCATAAGTTTAAAAATATTTTCCAAATTATTAGACCAGAATCAGAGGTTGAAATTTATAGCTTATCTGCAAGTTATGAAATATACTGCTTCATGAATTTAAATAAATTTTGCAGAATTTATAAAACTTATTCATATTTATTTCAATTTTATTTTCTTATTCTTTATAGAATAAAAAAGATAATAAATATTATCATCCAAACTCTGAATCAAATAAACCATCGATCTTATAAACAATCAAAGTTGGATATCCCAAATAATATCTCAATCAAATTATACAAATACTATCATAAAGTCAATATAGAAGAGCAAATATTCATTTTTTCCTCCATTAAATTGAATACATCATGGAAATTTATAACGTTTTTACAACTATTACACTATCAACTTTGTAAACCATATTGTTTTTTTCAAATAAAAGTGTAAAAGGATATAATTTCTTTCTTTTCTACATTTTTGTTAAATAATATTAATTATTCCTCAAAACCTTATAAAATTTATCCGAATTATTGAAGACATTTTTTACAATAGTGTTGATTAGATGCAACTTAAGATATTTAAATTAAATGAATAATAATTTAGCAGTTGCAATATAACATAAAAAATGACTGATTATTATATTAAGTTAAAAAAAGCTTGATTTTTTCAACTTATAGCTGCAATTAAACAAATTTGTACAAACACTTAAAAAATTTTAAGAATCAATGTAATACTAATAAATTCTTAGAATAACAAATTTAAATATGTTTTATTATTCATTTTAGCATATTTTTTTGCATTTTATACAAACAGAAATCTGAATGGATAGTTTATACTTATACTTCCAACATTTATTTGCTCTTTAATATATTTTATTGAGAAAATGGAATTAAGACATTAATGGATTAGAAATATTAAAAATTAATGTTATTTTTTATACTAAATAACTAGTAATTTAGGAAAAATTATTTAAAAATTATATATAATTTCATGAATTATTTTTGTGAAAAAATACTTTAAATTAAAAGGAATTAAAAATAAAATATAGCCTTAACAATCTTGGTTAGTGCTTAAATGATACATAAAGTAGATATAATATTATTGAGATAATATTCAATCTTACAAGCTTTTAATCTTACTTGCCTTTTTTGTTAATTTGATATATTTTGAAATATTAGAAATCGATTTTGCAATCATTTTTAGTTGAAGTGATAATTAAAAATAGATATATAATTAAATTCTTCACATCTATTTAAATATTATTAAGTATATATAATATTTATATTAATTAATATGATAATTTGATTTTACGTCATTTAAGCTTTGTATAGTATGTTAAGATTACACTATATTGGATTAGATATCAAAGAATAAATAAATCATTTTTAATCATAATATTAAATCTTTTTCTAAATATAACATAGTTTTTAAATTGCCTACTATGATAAACTAAAAAACAGGTAAAGTAAATTTAAATAGTCGTAGAATCATCAAAATGGGATTGGGTACCAGCTACTTAAACATTAGAGGTTACCATAAATTCAAATAAAATATAAATAGAAACAACTCCTTCAATTGTTTTGACTCATCCTGAAGGAGATGTAATTATATTTTTAATTCTTTATTAAGGCTTACCCTGAACCATATGTAACTTTGGTTATTGATACTGAGAAACAATTAAAATATTCTGAAGAGTTAGGATGGAATTGGCATAAGAGCTGGAATTTGCCTAATATTGTGGTTAGATTAGAAGTATATACATTTTCATATTAATAATAGATCAAAGATTCACAAACATAGGAACTGTTACTTTCGCCTAAAAATTTATATGCTTAATTATATGCTGTTAAAAAAATCTAAGATGGAAATCGAATTTTACTTTAGGATGTTGGATTAAGAGGAATAAGCAAATTAGAATTGATTGATGGTCAAGCATATTTTTCAGTAAATAATTTTTGATAAACTATTTTTAGGCTTTGAGATTTGCATCAACTTCGTATAACAATGAAGGTGTTAAATTTCATTTATTAATGAGTGTATACATACAAAATTCTGATACTGAAAAGCCTTAGATATTGAATTCTACAATATCTCCCCCTATCTTTGTAGATAGTAGAAAGAGTGCAGGCAATTCTGAATAAAAAAAGGTATATATACATGCAGAACCATTTACATTTGATTTATTAGATAAAAAATATTTTAAAAGAGAGAATAAAAGAAAGACTGAACAAGATGTAGAAATAGAAAATGATTTTGAAAGTCTTTTTAATTACTTAACTGCCCCAAACATTCGTCATAAAGTCAAACATCCTTTATTTTTGATAATAAAATTTTCTTCTTGTGTTTCTCTTTTTTATAATCCTGTAACTGTGGAAGGTAATGTTAAAACAATCATGGAAAAACTTTAAACTCAATTAACTAAAGATATTATATCGAAATAATTAAGTACATCTGGTGAAAAATAATTTTACTTGCTAATAGAGGACAATAATGATTAAAATAAAAATAAAAAGGTTTCGGAAGCCATTGATTTTCTTAATACTGGATGTCTAGAAATTGTTAAAAAAGAAGATTAAATTCCTTCTAAATATGTAAAATTAGGAGATTCTGCTGAAATCTTAGAAAACTATAAACAATGTTTTGATTAATTATTGAAGATATTTAAACAATTAACTTTGAAGATTTGCGATAGTGACTCTAATGAATCAGATGATAATTATTCCGATTCAGAACCTCCATAGCCACCTTAAACTGTCTAACCTCCCCTTAATTTGCAACCTGTATAAAACAACCAACCATCATCACCTCTCAAAAAAATCAAACTAAATCCTGAAAACTCTAATATTCACTCAGATAATAAATACCCACTTGAATTAAATCCTATAATCCCTATTTAAAAATAACAGTCAACAAATAAAAATTAAGTTCCTAATATAAATAATAATAAAACACCTACTCCATTACCCTCTACTTAAAACTAATAGAATTAGTTATAAAATTAAAAATAAATTGGATAAGTAGGATAATAAAGTTCTTTTTCTGTTCCTTAAGTACCATAATAATTACTATAATAATTACCATAATAATTACCATAACAATTGCCATAACAATTGCCATAATAATAACCTATCTAAGATTTACCGCCCTATAGAAAATCTTAACCTATTCCAGGAATACAACCAGTTAATATTCCAGCTGCATAAGGATTATAAGGAGCACCTTAACACATTAATTAGGGATATCCCTATTAAATATAATAATCACTAGATTAGAATGTCATTTAATAAGCGATGCAGTAGTATCAACTTCAATAATTACTACTATTATAATAGTAATAATAATTAAACTAATAACCTTTTCTTCCTTAAGCAAGTATGATAGGTAATCCTATGTAATCTACATTATTAAATTATATGTAAGGCTTAGGTGGATTGGGATTACCTTAAGGATAAATGAATCCAAATTTATTGGGATAAAATTAAAACTTTTAATAATTAATGGCTTCATAAATGAATCCTTAATTGGGACTTTAAGCTGGTCTACCCCAACAATTAGGAGCTGGAATGGGTATGAATTAATTATAATAATAATAATAATAATATATGCAATAGTAATATTAACAACAATTTGGATTAGGTGGTTTTCCTAGTTTTAATCCATTAATGGGTCTTTATTAAGGGTAACAACAAAATTTAAAAAAACCAGGAGAAGGGTCAGGAATAATAAAATAAGAACCATAATGATATAATTATATATATATTTGATAATAAGTATCATTATTTTGAAGCTATAACTTGTTCTCTTAATTCATTAATTTCTTACTAGATTTGATTTCTAACTTAATTTAATGATGTAGTCACTAGTTATTCTACAGCTTATAATACATTATATTAATATTATTATTAAGTTTCTTAAGGTTATTAAGGTTGAACTTATGATATTTATTTACTATGAGTTTTAGATTATTCAGTATTGACTCTCTTCTCTGCTCCAACAGATTTTTAAGTTTCGTTTTTTGATTTTTCAATCTTATGTTCCAGATTTCTTTGTAATGCTTAATTTTCTTCTTTTAATTTAGCCTCATACCATCTAAGAATAAAAATATTATAAATACCTTTATAAATTATTCATTTGTTGTTCCATGTCTTTGACCTTTCCTTAAAGTTCTTAAAGTTACTTTTATTATTTTTTGGTGTCTTTATCTTAATTTCCGTCAGGATTTTTAATTTTTGATTCAAGTAGTTTCTCCGATTTTAGAATCTTTGATTCATTTTCTTCAATCTTTCTCATTAATCCTTTGACTACACTATCAGTTCTTTAAATAGCTGGAATGTATTCTATCATTTATAATAATGGCATCAAAGCATCTTGTTGTAAACATACTCTATTTAGGTTTACTAAAAATCATATTTTTCATTATTACTTTCTAGATGGGCTAATTTAGATGTTTCTTTATCTTTTTCAGTAGAAGGTGCAAAAGGAGGTAAGTTTTCAGTTGACTTTCTAAGAGCATTAGTTTTATTAGCTTGTTTGCTAGCTGAAGTATTTTTCATGAATGTCTGTTAAATATTAATTTTATTATTTTATCAAATAACTCATTTATTATATAGATATTTAAAATGGGAAATATAATCATTGATTTCACTTCCGTTAACCCCAAAATTTTCACCATTCCTTAGTTCTAAATAAATGTAGGTGATTGCTAATTTTTTCTTTCAAATAATAATCCTTTTAAATCTTTATTCCAACTAAAATAAATATAAAAAAACAATATATAATTTATGATGGAGTAGAGTAGTTAAAAGCTTCAAATATTTTACGAAATTTATAATTAATTATTCTTAATAAAAGGCTCTCTCTATATAAAAGACACTATCATAAATTTTTAAGATATTAAAATTATTAAACTTAAGATTCTTGATCAAAAATTCCTGATTAATAACAAACAAAAATCTGATAGCAACATTTAAATTTTTTCTATATATATTAAATTATTACAAAAGATCTAATCCGATTAAGGGGCATATAATATTTGAATTAATAACATGTACTCCAAATAATACAATAAAAGTGCATATATATTTATGGTTATTTTAATTTAAATAAACTTTTCATTATTAATCTACATTTAAATACTAAATTAAGATAGGCGTACCATTTAAATTACTAAAATTCTTCTAAATTTTCCTACTTTATCCCATTATCAAAATTTGTAATAATTAAATATAAAAGTAATTTAGGTTTATTCACAGGATAAAGATATATATTCAAATATTTATAATATATTTGAATTACTAAATTATGTAATTGGAATATAAATCAAATTTTCAAAATTTAATATTTTATCCCTTTGAACACTTGTGAAAGACTTAAAATATAATACATATTTAGATCTTATTGAGTTGCACTAAGAAAGTTATATAGTTTAGAGTTTATTAAGTATTTATGAGATTTAAAATAAATTTTAAAATAAAATTTAATGTAGTACGTTGCTGCATATGCTTTATTGACTTTAGGTGGAAAAGCTAATCCTAGTAAGTTAATGAGTTAAATACTTAGGTGAGGCTGATGTCAAAGGATTATTGGCTGAAGTTGGTGTTATAGGATCAGATGCAGAGATTAAGACCTTAGTTGATGGTTTGAAAGGAAAATCATTATAAGAGGTTATAACAGAGGGATTGAAGAAAGTAGGAACACTTACTTTAGGAGGAGGATGTATGATAACGAGATATAAATTTTTTAGCATCTTAACCATCTGCTCCAGTTGCTGCATAAACATAAGCAGCTCAAAAGGTTCAAGAAAAGCCAGTTGAAAAAGCTCCAGAACCTGAAGAAGATGTTGATATGGGAGGTTTATTTGATTGATAAAAAAAAAATGTACATTTATCATTATACATTAAATTGTGTTATTTAATTAATTTCTGCATTCATAATTTATTTATATTTATTTAAATAATTATTTTCATCATAGATTTTATAACAAAACGATTCTATTATTTTTGAAAGAAAGGCGAATTAATAAAAATCACAGAGTTTTTAAACAACAAAAAATAATTAAATATAGATTATAAAGATGATTAGCAATCTTAACTTTGAGATAATTACATTATAATTTCATGATTATCCTTTTAAAACTGAAGCTATTGATTTGAATCTAAAACTTCTAACAGCTAAATAGCTTGCATAAATTGAAATAAAAATCCCTCCCAAAAATGTAATCAGGAATGTTAAAATTGGAAATGAAAACTTAAACTTGAATTCTGAGAATGCAACAATTTATAGTGTAAATGTTGTAGCTATAACTAATCCAATTATTGTTCCTATTAATCCGGATGCTATTATTAAACTTATTGATTCATAGACAAAAACTTTAGAAATTTGAACCTACAAAATGATATTTAAATATTACATCATTTAAACCAATAGCTCTTAAAATTCCAATTTCCCATGAAGTGTTCCTAACATTTCCAATAAAGGAAACTAATAATAAAAAAAATGATAAAATAAGAGCTATTGCTGCAACAACTAAATTAAATAATTCCAAATATTGAAAAAAATCTTATGCTGTTTCTGTCATAGATATTGAATCAAATAAATATATCTGATCATTTGTGAAAAAATTTCTTAATCGATTACTAAAATCAATTCTTTCTTCTTTTGTAGTATCTCTCTTAAGTTTAATTAATAAAACATCTTTAGGAAGACCATAAGTAAGATTTTTAGGTAAATTTTTAAAGTAAGAATGAACTCTTTAATTATTGAATTTATTTTCTTCTATTTTACTATTCAATATTTCATTTATAAGCATTTAAGAATCTTTCATAGTAATTAATCCTTCCCCAAATAAAGCTACAGTTCTATAGCCACTAAAATCATTATTAGGTATTTTAATTGCCATATGTTTGATTTTTAATCTTCTTTCAATAGCTCTTCCCTTATCTCTAAAGTATATTCTTAATAAAGCTGGTGTATCGACATCTACTCCATCTTCAAATCTATAGCCTTCAGGTATAATGATATTTATTTCCTTATCAACATTCTCAGTTGCATTACTTATATTGTTTATTTTATTCAACATAACTTTAAAATTGTTTTAGGCATGATTATTTGTAGCAATTCCATAAACATCAGAAGTCCTGGCAATATCCAATTTGCCTTCATTATTATAAAGGTCTTTAACACCATCTCTAAGACCATTAGGTAAATATTCAACTGTAGATTATTTTGTATCATATTCTGTTGGGTAATAATATTTATAATTTATAACTTTTAAGTAATTTTCTTCGACGCCATGTAATCGAATTCTTCTTCTAGGAAAATGGGATAATGGAGAAATTTAAAAAAATCTTGGAACACCAGGAATCTCGTTTAAAGGTAATGCACTAAAAGTGTAATCATAAATAAAAGTTGGATCGTTAGTTTTTTCCCATTCCAAATGTTATCTAAATTTATACTCATCTAATCCATATTTTTATATTGAAGCATCAAATACTATTATATCTGAACTTAAACTAGTTTTAATAAAATCATCCATAAATTCTGCTTGTAAAGTAAATTAAGCACCAGTAAAAATAATAAATGCCAATCCTAATGAATACATTAAAGTAGTTTTAAAATTTCTATTTGCATGCCCTTTTAGATTATTTAAAATTATCATTTATAATCTTTTATCAGAACTTTTTATGCATAAAATTATCTTTAATATTAATCTTTCTAACCATGGTTCACTTAAATTCAATAATACAGTTACTCCTATTACCATTGACATAAAAATAAAATTGATAACAAAAATAGCTCCTCTTATATTCTGAAATATTATATTCATAGGAATGACATAATAACTGATAAAGCCGGTACTAATCAAAATTAATGAACAAAATGTTTGATTAGTTGATATCCCCATCTTTTCTAGTTTTATCACTGTCACTAAAATATCATTGACTACTCTTTAGAAAAGATCTAAACTATTACGAAGAGTTTTAGATAAAACCTTCTTGATTGGTAAGATATTACTAACTATTGGCATAGTTATCCCTAAACTTATTTGAAATGCTAAAGCTGAAGGTGGAATAGAATATGTTGTAAGCAACAATGACATATCAAAAATATACATACTAATTAAGGAATTGATAAGATAACATGTAACCATTCCCAAAAATAATCCAGGAACTATAATTTAATAATATAATTTTACTAACTTGCAAATGTTAAAGCTTGTATCATCATCAATACTATTAACCAAGATTTTTTAAATCCTAAAGCTCTTAACATTCCAAACTCATATGCTTTTTCTTCTATGTCTCCAATCATTAGAGAATATATTAAAAGTATGGATAACATTAATAGAATTACTGCTGCAACTCCTAATAAATTTTCAATAAAATTCTTCATTAGATGATACAATCCTATGGTAAATCCTAGAGGTGCTGTAATTTGAACTGGATAGTTGTATTTTGCATATTAAAAAAATTAGTTAGTTGTTTAAATAATTGCATCCTTCGCTATTCTTGGAGTTTCATATTTTTCTCCTCTATTTTTAAATATTAGATTAGCCATGAGTGAATATTCCTACAATTTAAAATCAACTGTTGCATTCTAAACCTAACTTTTTGTATCATTAACTGGAATCAATTCAGATATTGCTCCTGGCATTTCTTTATTATTCTATTTATTTTCTGTTATAACTTCCTCCAATTTGTTGAATATGGAATCCAAAAAAATTTAAGTTGCATTCTTATAATCCATAAAAACCATCATTCCTAAAGCATCTGTCCATTTTCCTTTAGGAGAATCAACACCTCCATAAACTTCAGCATCAATATTAAATTCATTAACCTATATTAATAAATCAAACAACCCATCTTCAAATTAAGAAATAGTGATGAAATTACTAAACATTGATACCCTGTTAAAAAATTTGTTAATAGAATAAGCATCATTTGTCATATTTCTTTCAAAAATTATATCAATAGCTTAATAAGCCAATTCTTTTTATTTTTAAGTATAATCTTCAGATGATCGAATATTCGACTTGAAATATTCTTTAGCTATAGCTTTAGTAATACTAGAAGATTCAATTCCTTTTACATAATTCAAATATTATAACGAATACGCTTAAAGTTCTGTTACATTGTATGGTTTATTCTCAAAATCTGTTTCCTTAAAATATTACGACAATTATTAATTTAGAGCTTTTTTAAAAGGCTATCTCAATAATTAAATAAATTATTCTTCATCGCCATCAACTCCAAGATTTTTCAGTAATTATAAGATTTTGATATTCAATTAAATGAAATCTCCCTTAGTTGCATTTAGTCCTCTTAAAGCAGTTGTTGAGACATATACTTAATTATTACTTATTATGTCAACATCTAATCTTCTACCAAGTCCTATACTTTATTCAAGTTAAGAATCAAGAATCAGAAAATATGCCCTGAATTTTTATTCAATATCTTTTTTTCCTATATTACACATGAACATCCATCTAGGAGATAGATCAAGAAATTCTGAAACTTAAGAAGTATACTTAGATAGTTAAAAATGATACTTAATGTATGTTTGTCATATTAATCAATCTGTAATTGCTGGTGTTTTCAGCAGCTAAAGGTAAGTATAATAGATCTGTATCACCAGTAGAAGTCTCGTCTAGTTGAAGAAATATGAGTGGACTCAATTAAACAACACATTAAAGTAGCCCCAAGAAGGTGATGACTATATATGTTGTGAATAATCCTATTTTGAATGATCTAGGTCGTTTTGCTATATCAGCATAAATATAGTTAAGAATAACCCTTAAAGATATGTTTGGATTAGTTTATTCTTAAAAATGTTGCTAGCACGAAGTATCATCTATTTAATTGTGAAATTAATCCATTAGATAATATTAAATAATAGTAAATTATAAAAATATAATATTATATTTAATTTTATGGTGTAATACAGTATTGAAAAAAACATTATAATGTTTTGCTATTTGATCATATTAAAAAAAATTTCTGCGTCCTATTCTCATAGTTTCTTCAAAATGATAGACTAGAGGGCAGTTGATCACATTACAATATTCCTTCATAAAATTGCTAAATATAAATGCAACATATCCTTTGTTTAATCTTTTATTCCCTAATCATAAATTATTAAAAATTAGATATCTTTTAAACGATCATAATAATTTTAATCATAAAGGCTTCACAATTTCACATTATAAAATAACCTAGCTAATTTTACTTTAAATTCTTATGATAACCTATTTGAAATGAAATGTAGATAAATTAAATCTATCTCTTCAATAATTTATAATACAATTACATTATTCGAATCAATAAAAATTAAATAACCAGTTTTAGAAAAAAAACTCAAATTGTCTGACGATTAATTAATCTTAGTGAAATGTGGTCTAATTAACCTATAGTTCATTTATCGTTTACAAAAATTGTTTTTTCTTTAATATTTTTATGAATAATTTACATAAGAATTCTATTCACATTATTTTGTTCTGAAATAAAAAATAACATAATTATTCTCTCACACTTAAGTGAGGTTTCTTTTTTTAAAAATGTTATTAATCAAATTTAGGTTGATTAGAAAATTTTATTCAACTAATTCATATTCACAAATGTATTTTTTCATTTTTGAATTTACTCGTAAATTTATTTACTTTCATATCTCTTATAAGGTTTATCAATATTATGGTTAACTGGCAAAAAAGAGTATTAATAATCACAAATTTTTTGATTTCTCAACTTTTAGAGCATTAGTCACTTATTCAATAAATTTAATTTATTAAAAATATTTAATATATCCAAACTGTACATATTTACCATTCATTTCTTTTATTCCTTAGCATTCTTTCTTTTTTCTTTAACTCCAACAAATTTTGCATTGTACCATTCTTGTCTAAGTTTACGATAAACACTTTTTGCTCTAAGTTCTTTAGAAATAACTGTAGCCTTTTCTCTTTTAGGAGTTCTTTAGAAGGTAATAACCTAATCATTTTAAAAATATTTCATACTTCAGGATTAGTATTTTAAGCAATAGGTTGAGAAACAATATTATTTGCTGAATCTTTGACAACACCATTCTTTGGTTTGCCAGCTACTCTTGGGAAAAGCACTAATTTAGATAAATATGCTTTGATTCTTTTAACATTAACTGCCAATTCCTCTTAGCTATTGTTTCTACGTCTATGATCAACAGCAATTCCTATAGTTCTAGCAAATTATGCATTTAGTCCAGCCTCCTTAAGTTCAATTAATGAAAATCCTCTTCCTAACTTTTATACTCCGTTGTATTTAATTGTTTACCCTCTAACTACTGGTCTAAGTAATTCAACTGGTCTTGGTGAAGCCCCTAAAATAAAAATCTTAGCTACTTAATGCATTGGCTTATCTTCTTTGTTGTCTTCTTCTTTTAGCAGCTGGTTAATTGTAATAAGTCTTCACGAATCTTGTCCAATGTTTACGTAAGTGAGCATTAGGAAGTTGTTGATTGTGTTTCATTCAGAATTTATATTTAAATAAAAATATAGATTTTTAAACTCACATTAAAAATTCTAAAATTTTATTAATCCATTATGAAAGTAAATAAATTTAATATTCTTAATACAATTACATTAAGTATGATAATTATCTAATAATATGGAACCATAAGATTTATTAATCATTATTAATTATCAAAAATGCAGAAATGTTAAAATTGTTAATAAAATACATTTTTCATATCTTGTTAATTCTATTAATATTCTTTTATTCATATGTATTTCATATGCTCTATTTATCATATATTAAGTGATAGTTTGGTATATTTTTATTGGAATTAGATTTTTGAATATATAAAACTTATTTTGATAAAAAAAGTCAGTTAAGTCTATTTAAATTTTTTTTTGTGTAAAGAGTATTTCCATCCTATTAGATATTGATAACCAAAATCAATGTATGTTTAGAATATAAATTAGCCTTAAAAGATATATAATTTTCAAACTTATAAACTTTGATATTATCTTATAAACTAAAGCTTTAGTAATGATAAAATATTTATCAGAATAGTTACCATCACAAGTTCTAGATCAATTAAATTTTAGTATTTTGTATCAAAGTCATATTTAAAAGTATAATGAGATTTATATCAATTTGTAATTTTAGATAACTTAGAAACAAAATGATACATTTCTGATAAGAGAACATAAAATTGTTTATGATCTATCATACAATTAGCTCTTAATAATAAATCTATATTAACTAACACATTCTATTTTTGTTTTATTGAATATAACTCCAAATTTTTGAATTAGTTAAATTATATTTAAATATGATGGTAATAGCATTATGTAATTTACTCTCATTGGCTAAGAATTGATACCAAGATATTTGTTTTTTTTTCAACAATAAACTGCACATTATAACAAAATTAAGATTATTAATAAGTATACTTTGCCCTAATTAGGAAGAATTATTAATTCTATTGCATTTGTCTTCAAAATTTATGTTGATAAAATTAGTTGATATCATCAAAGATTTATTCAAAATTTCATATTTTGTCTTTTAGAATTAAATAATAAGACCTGAAGGGAGGATAAATAATCAATTTTTGAGATTGTTGTTATAAATTTTGATTGCCTATATAGCATAATCTAAATTTTAAATTAGAAAAATTCAAAGCGAAATTTAAAAAAAACCATCTTCAATGTTTTGAGAATAGCTAATATTAAATGTGAACCGCTTTAGTTTATTAAATTTAAATATATTGAATTTATAAAACGCGTGATTAAAAAATTGATGAATTAGAGATATATATAAAATAAAATTTATTTTAATATGATTTGTATAATTTATCAATCTTTAGCTGCTCTATAAATTTTATTTGCAGCATCTTCTAATAAACCCAAAAGTGATTCTTATGATTCTTCTCTTAGTTTCTTTTCTTCCTCTATTTCACTCTTAACTCTAGAGACTAAATCTTTAAGCATTTCAAAGATAGCTGTTTCAGATTCTTCTCTTTAATAGATATCAATAATGTTTTGTACCTTAACTTTTTTTAATTAGCTAAACCTTCATTCAATCTTCTAATCTCTTCTCCAGATCTCCTTAATGTTCCATTATCACTATCCTCTCTATCTTATCCTTCAGTCTTCACCATATCATACAACTTAGGTAAATCATTTTCTAATGATGTAGTAATATTGTCAACTTATTCCTATCTAATTTTGCTTTCAGTTTAAATATCAGATTTCAAGTAAACAACCTAAGTTGTAATTAATATTTCATTTTACTTTTTCATCCAAATATCCTGATAACTTTAAGTTTCCATCTCTTCTTAAAGCTATTTCTTATTCCAATTTAGTTGTAATTCGACTTTCGAATGCAGCAATCTCGCGAACTCTTTACTCAAATTATGTTTCAAAAGCATTATTCTCTTCTTCTATTTATTTTTGAACTCTCACTATTTCATCTTTCAAAGAATACTTTTAATCTATATTAAACTAATACTAGTTTTCTGTTATAAGATGTTATAGTATCCTAAATTCTCTCTTCAACTGCGGTGACTCTAGAATTAATGGTATCAATTCTGTGAGCCTTAGAAGTATCATGATGGAGTGGAATGGAATTCAATTTCTCTTGAATTTTTAAGAATCGCTCATTGAAAGGTGTATTTGGATTCATTATTTTTAACAAAATTTATTAAATAGAAATAAGAGTAATAATTTAATGAAAGCAAATATATAAATTAAATTTGACATTAATTGAAATTATACTTTACTTTTTATTTAGACACAAATTATCAATAAATGATGAGGTAATGTAGATATATTTAAGGAGAAAAATTATGATTTATCAATAATTTATCCAAATAGCAATAATTTTTAATATATTAGTCTAAAATTATTTCTCTTATTTATAAGGATTAATACCGTAATGATTCACTTCCTTTAACTGATACTAATCCTTTATTTTTAAATCATTCTACATTTTTTAGGGAGAGATACCTAAATTTTCTTCAACGATTAAATACAACAATATCTGAATAATGATCTGAAGGATTTTTCAATTAAGTTGACAAAGATAATTTCCTTTATCCATGAATAAATTACTAATGTTCATTATCTCAATTTTATTTAACGTCAACAATAACAAATATTGTCAATATTTAGGTACTTATCTAAAGTGGTTCTAAAAATGAATAAGAACTTACTTTAATTTGATTTATATTGATTTTTACTATCTTGTCAGATTGCTTCTTTGATTATTAACAGATATTTTGATTTTCTCTTTTAAAAGGTGCAATTAATTCGTCATTTATATATAAGTGTATTCTCATTTTTTCTTAATCATGATCTATTATTTCAAATTTTTTAATTTTCATTAAAGATACTAATAAAATTAATTAATTTATGGGCGTATAATGCTACTCTAATACCTCTTATAACTTATTAAATTATAATTATTTTATTTTACTAATGTCAGAAATAATCCCTCATGTATATTTATCATCTCTTGTCTATGCTAAAGATTAAAATTGGCTAAACAAGAACTAAATCTCGAATATTCTAATTATTGGAGACCTGCCTGAATACTTTCCTTCAAAATTTTCTTATAAATGCATTTTAATAGAAGATAAACCCGAAACCAACATAAAGTAATATTTTGAGGAGTGTATTGAGTATATTGATTCAATAATTGATCAGAATAAAAATATTTTAGTTCATTGTTATGGTGGTTAAAGTCGATCAGTGACTATTATAACAGCCTATATTATAAGAAAATTAAGGCTCAATTCGTAAAGAGCTTTAAACTACGTAAAATAAAAGCATTCCAGAGCAGAACCTAATTAAGGGTTCTTAGATCAATTGAAGACTTTTTCATGACAGATATAAATATATTGTACTCTTTATGCATTAAAAATTATATTTATCATCAAATTTTTAGCTAAAGAATAAGAATGTATTTACCTTTATTAAGTTTAATTTATAATCTTTAACAATACTTATTAGCATGATATCATACACTTTCTGATACAAAATTTAATTTACTTAAATAAATCAATATTCTTATATTAGTGATAATTATTAAATATTCTTAATTTAAAATGTATAATGGAATTTTCTTATTTCTTATTCCGATTTAGAATTCTATTGACATTCTTAAACAATACTTAAAATTTAACTTAATAGATAAAAAGAAAATATCTATAACATTAAAAGAATAATTAAAATTTTATTCAATATTAGATTAATTATATTTGAAAACATTAATTGCATTCTTCATTAGTGTTATGGAAAGTCCTATTTTAAAATAGCTACAATTTCATCAAAATTTCTAAATTTAATATCAGTTATTACTTAACTATTTAATTTTAAGAACTTATGAGTGCTCTGTTCTATTTTAAGTATGTTGATAAAATCAAATCCTTTAATCTAATCAAATCAGGAATACATTGATTATCCAATTAAAATTCAGTATTTGGGTTAGGCTTCCTAACAATTTTTTGATAACTATTTTGCTTATTTCTATTGTTAATATTATTGCAATAACTATTTGATCCACTATAAAGATTACTATTTTTTGATTATTCGATTTATGACGATTTCATTGGATTATTAATAGTTTGTTCTTTATATACCACTGGGGAAGATTTAACTTAATTTGATGTATGCATTTTTGTAGTTTGAGGTCTTTAAGCATATGAATTTATGTTTTTTTTAGGAAAATTTCTTTCTAAAGCACTTTTTTTAACATCAAAACTTTCTTCATAACTTAATAGAATACATTATTCTTTTATGCTTTTTGCATGTGGACGAGTAGTGCTAGGTGTTTTATTTTAATTTTTATTGACTTTATTGGATTAAATTCCATGCTATTTATCTCCATCTTCTGTAAATAAAAGATCTTCTTCTATTATAATGTGTGGTCGATTAGATTATCTTCCTTGACTTTCAAATTAAGAAGCTATTTTATTTTTTTAAAATAAAACTTGGCTAAACATTATTTGAACTCGAATTAAGAGATGATAAATTTTTTTATTGCATCCAAGAAGCCACTAAATTTTCAACCTTTTAATTCTAAGAGCTTAAATTTAACTAAATAATTTATTATTTTTAATTTTACTGATTTTTCTACAGAATAAGATTAAGCTTTATGTCTCTATCTACTGTTTTCAATTGATAATTAAATTGATCGATCATTAATTTACTATCTATCACTAGATAAATTTCGAGATCGAGAAGATGCCTGAGGTATTCTGTTCATATTTAATGATTCCATTTCCTCAAATTAGGTTGATTATCTCTACGAAAATAACATAATTTATAAGAAAATTTATATAATATATAAAATCACTTTAAAGATGTTCAAGAATTAAATTAACTCTTCTTATTTTGCCAATAGAATTTCTACTTTCTAGTATTTCTAAAGTCATTTAGCGACCCATAGAATGTAAAATCTAAATAATTTCATTTAATACTTTTTTTATACACTGTTATTCCAAAAATTTATTTGACATTTAATGCAGAATCCTTAACACCTTATTATTTCCAATTTTATTTGTATTTTACAAATACTTTTTTTTATTTACTTTGAATAATATATTAATGATCCAGAGTTATTCATTTTTTATGGAAATTAAATTTTTATTTGATGATAAAGAGGAATATCATCTGTTTTTAGATAGATGTGTTTAAGGATGATTTTTATGAATTTTTAATAGAATGAGTATGGATTAGGTAAGCCTTAGTTCTTTTTCGTTAAGTATTTTATAGTGGAATATTATTTTGGCTTTTAAAAAGTAATTTAGCCCAGAGGTCATAAATTTGATCATTCTTGTGATGATCCCTAAATTAATTTGGACATTGATCATGCGAAATAGATATATATAATTTATAGTGTTTTTACAATACAAAATTATTCATTTTTTAACAATTAAAAGGCTTTTTCAATCATTTTAGTTACAAATAATATAAGCTGTGTTAAAATTTGTTCTGTTCATAAAAAATGCTTTTTGTTGGCTTAAAAAAAATATTTTTCTAGTTTTTACAATTTTATAAAAATTTGTTGTTTGGTTATCAATATGATTTATATTCATATTTGGAATTTCCTTTTAGATTCAAAATAAACCAAATAAGTGATTTAATTATAAGGATTCATTTTGTATAAATACTTTAATAAAGCATATTATTGAAGATAAAATTTCATTTTCTTTTTGATTTTGAAACAAAATCTTTTTATCTTTCGATTTAAAAATTTTCAGACTATTTAGAAGTATAATTTCTAATAAAATTAAAGAATAAATTAATTTTTCTTTCTTAGATTTTAACATTTATTTAAATAAAATACAAATTATTATGTATTCATTCGCAGGTGCCTTTTGAACAAATTGACAAAACAGAAATGCAAAATCCTTAAAATACACTGATTCCTTCATACAATTTTAAGTGAAATTTATGTCTATTCTATTTTCCATGACATAGATATATTGGTTGTTCTTAGTTGGTTTCAGCCTTTTTTTATAAAATAAAATTTCTGGTTGATGGAACTTGCGCAATATCCCTTAATTACAAAGTAAAGGAACCTTTAGAATCATCAAAATGAGGTTCTTTTGTTATGATTTCTTAATATTCAATTAAATAATTACCATCAAACTAATTGGTATTAATATTATAGCATTTAATATTAAATAATCTTGGTTTATCATATCTTTTATCCGAAAAGTAATCGAAAATTAACATTTTTCTTTTTTTCCTACCAATCCATTATGGAAAACTGTTTTCCATATACTCAGGATAACCGTCATCATAAACAATAAATTCTTTGCCATGATTCTTAAATTCAATAAGTCCTAAATAATTGTCATTATATTTAATGAATTTCTCTTAGAATTCTTAGAAAATCAGAATATCTCCTTATATCTCGTATTATATTGCTACTAAAATTGTTTAATTATCATTATTTTTAAGATAATAAACGTGAGGAAAATCTGATTATTCTCTTCCTTCTTGACAATCTAAATTTCTATTTACAGTATATGATTTAACTTCACCTAGAGGTTTGTAATATTAAAATAGAAACTATTCTTATTATTTAAAAAGAGGATAAAGGATTGTTGAGTTAATTTTAAAAATGTGCAATTAAGTTATTAATTTAATAAAATTGGGTTTTTCCACTTACAATTGTTTAGGTTTCATTCCGTTTTAAACAATTTTTTATAATTGATTATCGTATGTCTCTTTTAACAAGCCTTTGCTAAAATAGTACAAATGTTTGATAAGTCTAGTTGATAAAAATATTTTCTTTACTTATAAAAATAATGTTACTTTTTGGATTCATATTATACTGTGATAAGCAACAATTTAATAGCATTTTCCAAGTTGATATTTTAAAAGAACAAATCAAAAAGGGCTTCTTCTATTTAAGTATCCTCAACAATAAGATGATATAAATACTTAAAAAACAAGGCTGCTTATAAGTAATCCAAATAAATGTTTTGTATCCATTGAACGAATTGATTTATTTAATTCTTCATTGTTACTTTTAATTTTGGATAATTTAAAAAACTATCGTATATCATATTCATTTGGAATGCGTATTCCATTAGCGGAGCAGATTGGCAACTAATTTATTTATATTTGCATAATACTTTAATCACATCAAGTTTTTCTATATAATTCGACTTAAGTAATTTAGAACATTCAATAAAAGCTCTTTCTATATATGTAACAATTTCTTTTTTTATACAATCAGAAAGGTCTTATTATTCTATATTTGTTATTTGATTCTTTACCGACTACGTCATCCTTCTCAATTATTAAAGCATCATTTTCAGAGCATATTATTTTTTCTTTGCTTGCTATAGTCTATAAATTTATTATGTATAGTTTACTTCATTAGTGAAAGTACAAATTAAAATAACTTTAACAAAATTTGGATTATTCGAATCATCTTAAATAGTTGAATCGATATTTTAGATTTGATCTTTGAATAAACTTTATTGAAACCTTTCTTCTTTCTGTTATTAATATTTTTTTATTTCACTCAAATTGTTTTGCATGCTATTTAGAAATATTTATTTACAAATTATGTTTTGATCGATTCTGATTTATTCGTTTTTATTATTAAAAATGAAAAAGGGCAAAGACCAATAAAGCTATGGATTTCTAAGATATATAATACTATTATTAGCATGTATTGCATTAGTATATAACATTTGAAAATAATAGTATGGAAATATGTTTATATTTGATCAACCAGCATTATTAAAGGAATAAATTATGCAAACTTATAGTCCTATATATGGAGAACATTTAACAAGTTTCTACTTCAGTTTTATGTATTCATTCTATTCAATTCCAAATATCATTTTACCATTGGTTGGGGGCTTTATGAGTGATGTATTTGGTAAAATGAAAAAATAATCATTTAAGGTTATAGAAAGATGTCATTAATATTCATGTTTTTTGTTATATTAGGTTAGGGATTTTTATTTTTCGGAAGTTCAGTTGGAAACCTTAAATATATGATCTTGGGCAGATTTATGTTCGGATTGGGAGGTGAATCTTTATGTGTGGCAAGTTCAATCATAATTAATAAATGGTTTCTAGGTAAAGAGTTATCATTTGCAAATGTAAAACTATCTGCTTATTTTAGGCATTAAATTTAAGTTTGATAAGAAGTGCAACAGTCTTAGGCACATATTTCTCACCAAGAATAGCTGAAAAATCAGGTATGACATAAGCATTTGGGGTTGGATTTGGCATTACTTTGATTTCTGGAGCAGCACTTCTGATAATGAATTTTATAGATTCATATACAGAGATTTTGTAAAAAAGAAATTTACAAAAAACTGAAGGATTATTAGATAATAGTATTTAAGTTATGGATCTTGGAGAACTAATAAAGTAAATCCTTGAAGACATTGGAACATTCCCTAGGGTAAATGAAAAGATTAATTAATTTTAAGATATTTTGGATCTTGACTTTAATAATGACCACTTTTTACACATCAGTCTTAATTTTTATTTCATTTTCAAGTGGAATAATAGTTGATTTATGGTTACCTGCTGATGCACCTATAGAATAGAATTAAGAAGTAGCAGGTGAATTGATGGGTATTCCATATTTATGTTGTACATTCTTGAGTCCTTTTGTTGGATTGATGATTGATAAAGTAGGATAAAGAATTAAGTTTCTCGCTATAGGATGTGCATTAGTATTTATAGGTTTGCTGTTAATGCTTTTGTTTTATCCCATATTTTGTATGCTTACCTTGGGATTAGCGTATGCTCTATTTGCAAGTACAATTTGGACAAGTATTGCCTTTGTTGTAAAATAAAAACAATTAGTAATATTCTATTATATAAAGGGGCACAGCATTTGGCGTCATGAATTCAGTTTAAAATTTTGCTTTCTTTGTAATGCCGTTGTTTATAGCTTTTATTTCAGCCGAGGCATCTTCCCAAGTTTCAGTGGTTTTATTTTTTTTAATACTTGCTTGTGTTTCGTTAATTATTGCCATCTATTTATATATTGAAGATCGTAATCGATTAGGTATGTAAAATAACTTTATTAAGTCTCTCTAAATTCAAATGATTAAAAAAAATTAATGAATTATGTCAACAACCAAAAGGAGGATGCAGAAGAATTTGAGGAGGAAGAAATTATTGAAACAAAATGATTGAGTGTAATATATGTTTAAAAACTGTTAATTTAAATTGATTATCTTTACATAAAAAAATATCTTTGGTAGATTTATTTAATAATTATTTGATATTTTTAAATTTTTCATTTTTATATGCAAAAACATCAGAATGCGCTTATAGTATAGGGGTAGTATAATTTCCTTCCAAGCAGTAGGGTCGGGTTCGAGTCCCGATAGGCGCAAATTTTTATATTTAATATTCTTATTATCAACTATAGAAAACTAAAACAGTTTATGAATTATAATATTAGTCTCTCTTCTTTTAGGATTTATTTTTAAACTAAATGTTTAAATGAGATTTGAATTATTAAGCAAAATTAATCATTTTGATTTCATCTTTAAAAAACCTCTTATTTTCATCAAGTTTAAAATCATAAAAATAATTAATTAATTAAGCTAGCGTCTATAGTATAGAGGTTCGTACGAATGCCTTCCAAGCATTTAGGTCGGGTTCGAGTCCCGATAGACGCAACTTTTTTTATCTTTTTAATTTAACAGATTAATCAAATTATTTTAACTTTTTTCTTTATCACTAAATAATAATAGAAGGATGCTACTTTTCTATAATGTAATTCATTCAAATCAAACATCTTTTATAGAAATTTTTTATTAATCTTTTTTTAATTTTGAACCTTAACATTTTTACTTGAATACAATACAGAAAAGATAATAAATTTGTTAAGCTAGCGTCTATAGTATAGAGGTTCGTACGAATGCCTTCCAAGCATTTAGGTCGGGTTCGAGTCCCGATAGACGCAACTTTTTTTCTTTTTAATTTAACAGATTAATGAGATATTTTAACTATTTTCATTTTGACTAAATAACAATAAAAGGATGTTAGAAATAAAAGGATGCAGATAATCTGTTTTTCTACAATTTAATTTTAAACCAAGCACCTTAGGTATAAATTTTTATTTAAAATTTTTTTAATTTTGATCCAAAAAATTTTTACTTGAATACAATACAGAAAAGATAATAAATTTGTTAAGCCAGCGTCTATAGTATAGAGGTTCGTACGAATGCCTTCCAAGCATTTAGGTCGGGTTCGAGTCCCGATAGACGCAACTTTTTTCTTTTTATTTAACAGATTATAAACATACTTCAATTTATAATGCATCTTGATTTTGTATTAATTACAACAGCAATATCTAAAAAGATAAATAAATATACTTTTTAAAAAGAAAATAGATACTATTAAAAATTAGTATAATATTGACTAGCCTAGATATAAAGATTCTAATTGAAATAAAATTAAGTTTCATTTACTAACTTACTAATAATTAATTGGCATTATTCAAAAAATTAATTTTCTACTTGCAAATTAGTTTACATCAAATTATGCTAATGATGTCAAGAAATTAAACTAAATTATAATAAAAATAGATGAGAGCCAAAGTAAATTGTTCAGTTAGCTTCTTTTCATAAAGAGCATAACCTTGAAATTTATCAAAATAAATTATTTAAATTGCTAATTCTTAATCAGAACAAAATCAACTGTGGAAAAATATTTATTTAATTATTAAAAAAGATCAAAGAATCCCTTAAATTGATATTAAAGTTAATTATATAACTTATAATTTATTCACATCAAATTTTAGGTTGTTTTATATATTATTACCATTTATCGGTTGGTAGGTCTCTAAAATAATTTAAGTAGTCTAAAGTTGGATCCATAATCCACTAATAAATAATTAAAGTTTTTCTTACTCTTTTAACAGTTACTATGTTGGTTTCACTATACCATTCAATATGACCTCCTTTTTAAGTTAAAGCAAAAATCAAATTTGGCATATGTCTGTGTAATTAGATAGGTACGAATTTCCATGGTATCAATGGATCATTTTTTGTATTAATAAATAAAGCTGGAACTGTAATATCCTTTATGTAATTTATACAAGAATTTGCCTTAGATTAAAATAGAAAGATACCCTATACATCTATTCAACTGATTCAAATTTTTACAATTGTCTTGTAAAATAATGATCAAACTCATAAGGGGTTTTTGCTTCCAAAACCTTTTTTATGTCAATATTATGTTCGTCAAAACAAGCGTTCATAACATCTAAATGTTTATTAAGAAGCCATTTGAAATGCTTAGTCAGGTAGTATATATAAAGATAATTGTACCATCTATCCAAATTTTCAAAACAAGCCTAAATTAATAGAAGGAGAATACACCAATAAATCAAATGGATTGGCAATGCAAACAATAGATTTGAAAGCACATTTTTCTTTCGTGATTCCTGCATACTTAGCTGCCAAATTGGCCCCGATTGATATTGCCACGCACTATAATGTTGCATCAGGATATCTTTGTTTTATTAAATCAATAATTTCCATCATATCAGATGGGTCTCCATGGTTATGGTATTATGGGGTCTTTTTTAGTTTAAAAAATACAGATAAATTTGTAAATCCTACTCCTCTGTTATTAAAACATACTGCTGTATAACCAGCATTATAGAGCCTTTCTAATGTATCTTTGATATAATTGCAATCTCCTCCTCCTGTCAATCCATGTAAAACTAACACAATATTTTTAGGGTCATTAATTTTCCAATCTAAGGCTACTTGACCTCCATCTTTCAAGGTCACCATTTCTCTCTTTTATAATGGCACCATTTAATGTTCAACAAGTGTCACATAAAACAATCCAAAGATATTATTCATACTCCAAATACTTGGATTAAAATGCCCCTATTGTTAGTTAATTTTCATTACTGTAATGTTTGGACATTTTGAGAGTAGATCCTTATTTAAAGTAGTATTCTAGTAGAAGACTTCTATTTCCGTATTATATAAGCAATCATATATATGTTGGCCCAACAGCGCAAATGAAGCTCCAGCTACAAATTTCCATTTCGGAATACTCAAAAGCTTTTTTATCATGTATTAAATAATAAATAAACTTTTTTTATTCCCAATAATCAAATCGACTTCTAAATCCTAATGAATTATCAAGAAATATGATATGAAGTAACATTATTAAAGATTATTAAAAATGAGTAGAATTTGTGATTAAAATGATCAAAAATGACGAAATTTAATTATTTTTGTAATTATTCAATTAAATTATCTTGAATTAGAGTATCAACAATATCTAATATCAATAATGTTATTTACCTTCAAATTAACTTGAATATTTTTGAAATGCTTTGTGAAAAATATAACCTGGATGTACAATATGACACAACTTATACATCAAATTTAGTTATTGTATTCAAATGTAATTAAATGCTCTTTTTTTTAATTTATTAAACATAAATTGTTTGTAATAATATACTTAGACACAGTAAGATAAACAATATTCTATTGATTATGAATAAAGAGAACTTATTATACAGTTATTTAGTCAAGAGAAATAGAGAGAGCATAAATAAGAAAGAATTGATAATTTTCTCATATGTTATTTAATCTATTATTAAAGCGAATAAATGGGAATTAAATAAATTTGGAGAACTTTGTAAACAAATTTAGACTTAAAGAAGTTTTCTAGTATAATGTAAAATCAATTGATTATTTGGCCTATCACAGTGAAGGTGCAAAAGTTGGCACTGAAAAATGGAATGCTCATTAATATGGTTATGATTAAATTATATAATTTATCGAATGATTTAAAAAAAACAAAAAGCCTTACAAACTATTGTCAATTATAGAAATACTTCAAAAAAAAGATTCTAATAATCTCCGTCAATGAAGAAATTGGACAAATCGTCTAATCATAGCAATTTTTCATTGAGAATAAAAACATGTTTAGATTATATTTAATTAGACAGAATAAAGTGTTTCCCCAAAAGCAATCTAAAAAACATCTGAGACTCAGATAGATGAGTTACAAAACAAATCTAGCATTCAAATAAATTTTTTGCATGAAGAAAAGCTTCATAATTTCTTATTTTCTTATGAGTATTATAAAATAGTAAAATATTAGAGCAACTACTGATTAACTGTTATAGCAAGCACGGAAAATAGTTCCAACAATAAGTGGTTTAGTAACAGTCAATTCGAATTTAGCGATTGATTATTATCTTCAATTGCCTAATTAAAAATTAAGTGTATTTTAAGGACGTATCATTACTGTATAAGGCGTCCCAGGCTTATTAGCATTGAAATAAAAAACTGGTTTAAGAGACTTTATATTTATAAAATGCATAGGAGTAGGCGGATTTTCAAGAGTTTATTTAGTTAAGAAAAAACAATCTTCCCGATTCTATGCTATGAAAATAATAGATAAGAAAATAATAATGGAGAAAAAAATAGAAAGTACATAGTATATTATATAGATATAATTGAGAATGAACGCAACATTCTAGCTGTCACTCAACACCCTTTTCTTAATAAACTAGAATATGCCCTTGAATGTCCTAATCATTTAATATTCATCACTGAATTCTGCGCAGGAGGAGATCTGCTTTATTATCTATAAAAATATCACGTATTCACGGAAACTCAAGCAAGATTCTACATTGTAGAATTCATATTGGGTTTGATATATTTGCATTAATTGGACATTATCTATCGTGATATAAAACCTGAAAATATTTTGATCGATATTACGGGACATATTCAAATTGCTGATTTTGGGCTTGCTAAACCTACAAGAAATGAATATGCTTATAGTTTTTGTGGTAGTCCCGAGTATATGGCTCCTGAAATGTTAACTAACTAAGGACATAATTAATAATTGGATCATTATTGTTTAGGTGTTTTACTTTATGAACTAGTTGTTGGATGTCCACCATTTTATTCAGAGGATATAAACAAAATTTATGAAAATATCATTCTAAAAGAAGTGGAATTTCCAAAGAATAGTACATTGAGCAATGAAATAAAGGATCTGATTATTCGATTATTGCATAAAGATTTAAAATGTAGAATAGGACATTAAGGAGGTTTGCTGGAAATTTTAGATCATAAATGGTTTGAAAACGTTGATTTAATTAAATTCCTTTACAGAAAAATTAATCCTCCCTTTTAGCCTGATGTATTCAAGCCTCCTGCTTTGTAAAAGGAGTATAAAGAAGGGGATTTAGATTTAATAAGGAAATTGCTAGATAGAAATGTTTAAGGAACAACTATGTTTGAAAACTTTTATTATGATCAGTCAGTAGAATTGGAAATAAGATTAGAATAGCAAAAGTTTTTGAAATTTTATCATTAACTGATAGAACAATAAAATAGCAAGATGTAGAGAAGATAAAAAATTAAAATCATGAGAAAAACCAGATTAGTATGACTATAAAGATCATTATTATAATAAATATAAATTAAAATGGAATTCTAGGATAATAACATTCCGAATCTTTAAAATGTGCCAATAATAACTGGTGAACCTATTTAAACTGGAAGTTAAATCGTCTTACCAAAAGTGAATGCAGATATAGAGACTAAGAAACACGTTTGCATTCATTGGTGTATATTTTTTGTCTTAGTTACAATTTTTGTATTGACTTCTGTTTTTATGCCTGATTCAACTTAAACAGTCGAGTAGGATAATCCTTGTTATCCTTTTGGAGAAGCTAATTTTGGAGAAGGATCATGGTTTGAAGAGAATAAATTTTAGATGTAAATTATTAAACGATTTAATTAGTTGTAATTAAAGTAAAGCAAACTACACCATTTTTAGAAAGCTTGAAAATAAGAATCAGTTTTTAATTGTTTATGGATAATTTAATTTTTAAAGCCCTTAAGGATTTGAAATCTCTTATATTAATTACACAGCAACATTATTTGGATTGACTCGAGGTTAAAAAGAAAGTGGAAATGTGACTGAAAATTTAATTGTTAGTAAAGATCATTCTATAACAACTAATTGTAAGACAAATTTAGATGAATTATATGATTAAAGTGAAGAAAGTGAAGAATCTGAAGAAGAATATTAGGATGAATCTTAAAAGAGAAATAGATTGTTATAAAGGAATGGAAATAATTAGGGTCCTCCTTCTTCAAGTTATGATCAATATTACGATCCTTAAATATGCGATTGGAATATTTTGGTATACATACCGATTTTAGAATATCACGATTACCTTTTCGTAATTAATTTTACTCAATTTATACTTCCATACTAAGATAAGAGAGTCAGTTTAACTTTATAAGGATTGACTGTGGACCCAAGATATTCAAACTCAGTATTGGCAGTTAGGTACACCTTTTTTGCATTTTCATTAATAACATTGATACTTTTTGGATCCAGAATCAAGAAATTAGCTTTTGACAATTGGGTGATCGAGCAAAAATTTGTTGCTGTTTTGAGCTTTCTTTTGATTTGGTTTAATGATCCATTGTACGCAGCTACTCTATTGGCCCCAAACAGAATCACAGCTGTTATTGGAGTAATATTCTTTAGCAATTTCATTTGTTGTCTCTTCCTTTATTGGCTTGTACTTTATCATAGGATTGTTGTAGAAAATGGAACTAAACATAGTACTGCATTAACTAAACCTAAAATTATTGTTTGCGCATTATTATGGTTGTTTTTTGTTGTTTCTTATTCAATACTAGTAGTTTAATATTTTAAAGATCCAACTACAAGTTTTGATGATTTGCATCACAGAGCATATATGGCATTTAAGGTACTTTCATTTTTATTTTCTTTTGCTATTTTTATTTACTTACTTAAGTATTTGATTCAATTTTGTAAATGTTATGAGACTAGATTGTGGCGTTATAAACTGATTGGATTGTTTAACATCTTTTTTATGATGTGCTTGGGATTATTTATATTGTCAGGATCTTTTGAGATCTACAATCTCACTGGAACTGAAGTTCTTATTTCTATTAGCATATTAAATTTATACATCTATTATCAATAGTACTTATGGAGTCCTAGCAAATAAGCGCTATCATAGTAAACTACAATGGATCAAAATATGAATCTTAGCAATAGAGAATATGAAGAAATTGACAAATTGGAATTGGATAATATCAATATAAATTAAAATAATGTTGTGGGAGATAATCTTGATGAAAAGTTTTAAGTAGAAGATGATAAAGGTATTATATAGGAATGACAATATATATATATTCAAAATCATTTTTTAATAATTAAATCTTAAAAATGAAAGAAACAAAAAGTGATTGTTTGTCACATACTTCATTTTAAGATCAGAGCACAACAGATCTCATAATACAATAATAAATGTCATAATTAACTAAATAAAAGCAACGGCAGAGCTAAAAGAGTATCAAAAAGGATAAGATCAATAAATTTAAGAATTGGAGTTAGGAAGACACAAAAAAATTTTTTAGAAGCCTTTAATTGTTTGGAACTGATTTTTACATGATCAATTATTTATTTAATGACAGAACCAGAACTTAATTAAAAGTACTTTATTTTTTTATTCCCTTAGCGTAAATTTAAGAAAGAAAAAAATAATGCTGAACTTCAAGCATCCTTAAAAAAATGCAGAAGAACACAAATAATGAAATTAAAAGAAAGGTTGTCGATTTTAAAGTCAGAACATAAATAAATTAATAAAGCCGAAACCTTAACTTAATTCACAAGAAAGAGATTCGAATCCCTGGCTAGTGTAGATAGTTTGGACATTTAACTAGTGGAAGAACTGCGACAATTAGAATGACTTTTGTTTTTAGTTTGTTTAATTAAGGCTCATGTTAAGCATTACACTATTATTTTAACACCTCAACTAATAAAATAATTAATAAATATTCTTTATCAACTCATTTAAACTAGTTTTTTTTTTAAGTATTGCTCCATCTAGAAATTGAAAGCGACTTAAGTACATTAAACAACCATAAATTACCAAAATAAATGCTGAAACAATATGTAAAAAGAAGAATATATGAATTTATTGATTTTATACTTCCCAAAATTATAGAAGATTCTACTGTTCATCCAATAACAGCTTTTTATTCTTCTACTTAAATGTTATGAATAATTTTAAAATTGCAAACCTCCTTTTTCAAAGGCATTATTCAAGAGATGATTCATAATGTATTTATTCTACTGTTAATCTAATTTGATCAATTCTTTTAGCAATAGTAATTATTTAATCATATACATATTTGAAAATACTTCTGAAAAATACTAATAAAATCAAAAAAAATTATGTATTCCATTTATAACATGATTGAATATGCCATACTCTTGTTTTCTAAGAATTAAACCCATTAATCATATAATTTAATATTGGATTTGTTAAATAGCTTTAATCCTACCTAAAATAACTCACTCTATTATCTGATACAAATTCCATGTATATTACGAGGTTGGGATGTCTTAATCATTAAAAATGTTAAATAACTTTATAGACAAAATTTATTTCCAAAACAAAAATAACCTCATTTTATTTTGACTTTAGGAACTGAAGAAAGTATGTTTTTTATTGCTTTTTTTTTCAATATATTTACAATAAACTCAATAAATATCCTTTTCTAATCAGTTTTAATCAATTTTATGCGGATTTCCATGTATTAAAAGGTTTAAAAATGTCTCAAAAAAGTTGATGAGAATAATCCTTAAAAATACGTTCTTTAAAGATACATTTTTTCAGGTTGCTAACAGAATTGACTTGCAGAATCTCTATTGCTAAATTTGGGATTTAATATTATATTGATGTACTATTCTTTTTTAAATTAAGTATTATATCAATAAGAATACTACTAAAGTAGAAAAATAAGACGTATTTAATTACTTTTTTTAATTTGATTGGTCTACTGCGTAGAGTTATGAAATTTTATTAAAGAATCATGAATATAGGATAAGAATAATAAAGGAGTTTATGATTTGTTAGACTATTCATATTTTAACAGGTGTTTTAAATTTAAGTATGATTTATGAATAATATGTTGTTATTTAAATTGAAATATCGAAACTAAAAATATATCTTCTGTTTAAGAAATTAAACAATTTTAAATAGATCTTTTATTTTGCTTAGATAAAAATATTTTTATACTTTATATTTTTTTGTTACATTTGACTGAATTTAAATAAAAATATTTATAATATGGAAATAAGATAAAGTATATCTAATAAAAACTATTTAAGTAGAGTTATTATTCATGAAAGTAAATTTGATTTAGAAGAATTGAAAGACATTTAGAGGAAAATTTTTAGGAATTGAATTTAAAGAAAATAAAGACAGATGATTTCAGGATAGATTATATAATTATGAAAAAAATGTTTAATAATTAATTATAAAATGGGAGTTTGTATAAGTAGCAATTAACAAAAATAAACAGAGATTATAATAGATTAGATACTTCCTGGGTAGTTGAATAAACCTAGTCTATCTTTATCTAGTTTAGCTATTGAAGTGAATAAAATTTGATATCTATTTTAGACAAGGAGAGGCGACAGGAAACGTCAGGCAAAAATAGAAGTATTTGAGGAACAAATCCAAGAGAATGTAGTTAAAGAAGAAAAAGAAAAAAGTCCATTTGACTTTCAAATGATTTTGAATGCTTTTGGAAATCATTTTATGTTTGCTCAACTTGATAATAATGACAAGTATTGATAATGATAATATAGAGCTAAACTAATAGAGGAAATGTATTATGTTACATCAAAAGATTAAGATTTTATATTCAAGTAAGGAGATAAAGCAACATTATTTTTCATAATTGGTAGATTTGATATTTTATTTATAAAGAACGAGGTTTATGTTAGATAATAATAAATGATGAGAAAAAGAAAACATTACAAGCATCAGAATTTTTTGGAGAGTTAGCTCTAATGTATCATGCACCTCGCTCAGCGACTGTGTGTGGAATTGGTGATTGCGGATTTTGGGTTTTAGAAAGGAATAAATTTCGAAAGGCTGTGGAAGACATTTAATTAAAGGCATATGAATTAAACAGAGAATTTATAGGGTAAGTTAAATTTTTTGGTAAAATTTTAATTCATAATAATAAATAGATTTTATGACTGAAGAATAGAGAGACAGTATAGCCAATGTTTTGATAACTTTGAAATTTAAGTAAGGAGAAAATATAGTAAATGAGGGTGATATGGCAAATTCTTTTTATATAATTTAAAAAGGGACAGTTGAAGTGACTAAGTAAGGAAAATTCTTAAGATATATGAATTAAGGAGATTCTTTTGGTGAGTAAGCTTTATTTGGGAACTGCTTAAGAGGAGCAACCGTAAAAGCTTATGATTCAGATGTCAACTTATTATCCTTAAGTAGAGAAGATCTTACAACAATTTTAGGAGAGAAGATTCAGGTACAGCATTTGTGTTATTTAGTCCCATAGTTAATTATCTACACAAATATGCAGAAATGGGCATTTGAGAAGCATCCATAATTAAGAGATCTAACAAAAATTCAAATTTAAAGAATCGTCTCAAATTTTAAGATTAAGACATATGAAAGTAATGAATGTATTTTCAAAACCAATTAAATGGTGACTAAATTAATTATTATTCTTGATGGATAACTAGAATTCGAAGGTTAAGTATATAATAATGGTTAACTTTTTGGAGATAAATATCTATAAATGGATGAACAAAAACGAAAAATTACTAATGATATTAAGACAACCCGAAAGACTACCTTATCAGAGCTCTTGTTCATATAATTCTTTGAATGTATAGGAGGTGAATTGGATACTGTTGTAAAGAAAAACAAGGATCGAGCTGGTTCCTCTAATTAATTGGAGAAAAAACAAAGATGCGATTTCTCTTTATTAAATTTAGACGATTTTATTGGATTAAAGTTATTAGGAGAAGGAACCTTTGGAAATGCATATCTTGTCAAGGATATTCCATAATAGAATATGCATGTTATGAAATGTGTTCCAAAGGTTAGTGTCATTGCAAATAATACAATAAGACATATTAAAAATGAAAAATAAGTTTTAGAATTACTTAACCATCCAAATTTAGTTAGTTTTCATAGATCATTTAAAGATCAGAACTATATTTACTTCCTGACTGAATATATTAAGGGTAAAGAATTGTTTCATGTTATCAGAGAAATAGGATTATTGAATTCCTATGAAACACAGTTTTATATTGCTTAAATGATAAACATTTTAGAGAAAATGCATTCATAACTCATAATCTACAGAGATGTTAAACCTGAGAACTTTATAGTCATGGAAAATGGTTATATCAAATTAATTGATATGGGAACAGCCAAAGTCTTAAAGTCAAAAGCCTCTAAAACTTCGACTATTGTTGGAACTCCGCATTATATGTCTCCAGAAATATTAAAGGGAAAAAGTTACAGTTTCTCAACCGATTTGTGGTCTTTGGGAATATGCTTCTATGAACTAATGTGTGGAGAAGTACCATTTGCGAGTGATGAAGAAGATGACCCGTACTATTTTAGTTAATTTAGATATATTATAGAAGATTCTATTATTAATGGCAAATTAGAGTATCCATCAATTTTAAAAGATTTTAAAGCCATCAAATTAATGGATTAATTAATGAATAGAACACCTGAATTGAGATTAGGAGTATCATATGATGCCCTAAAAGTACATCCTTGGTTTGATGGTTTCTAGTGGGTAAAATGTTTAATTACAATTTAAGGAAGAGCTTGAAGCTATGCAAATCAAACCACCTTACATTCCAAAATTATAATAAATGAATTATGAAGACATACCTTTTCTAGATATGATTAAGAGAGACACTTGTCCAGAGATGATTTGCACTTAATTAGTAGAATGGGATTAAGACTTTTGAAAGATAGTTCCTCATTTAATGATATATCTTTTCTTATATTTAATTATTTAAATTTAACAACTAATTCTCAAATTTGAATTTTAAATATTTTCTTTTACTTTACTTATCAATAATTTCACTCAAGTTATTCAATTTCATTCTTTAATGCACTTTATGATGATTAATAAATACAAATAATATTAAAAATCTAAGATTAGTATGTAATTTTTTAATATAATATAAATTATGAATTAAAGTAGAAGAGTTAAAACATTATTAGATTACAGCAAAATCGAAAAGAATCTACCTTCAAGTGAATTAACAGAAAAAGAAAAATCCATCGTGAATTTAGCAATAAGGGAAAGAAAATTTGATTTAAGAACAAGAGTAAAATCAGTTAATCACAAGGCTTCACTATGCAAAAATTATAGAGAGTATGAAGATAAGATGAAACTTTCAATAGCATAAATTGTTGATTTTGAATATAAACAATACTAGCAGAGTTTTTCAACTGTTAAGCACAATGGTTAATTTACAACAGTGTTTTCCATTCAAAAGCCTAGGTATGACCCTTCTATTGTTTATGGCTGTTAAAATAATAAAAAAATTGTTCAAATAGAAGAAATACTTAAAAAGCTATGATTAGTTGATTCTAAATTAAATCATATACTACAAATCTTAAATATCTTAATGAGTAAATTTTTTTGAGTGTTATTTTTAATGGTTTTTATAATAATTATGAATTTATGACATAGTATTTGAAATTCCAAAAATAAAATAAAAGGAATAAAATTAATTTACAACATTTTTATGGAGGTTCTATATTAAAAAGATCACTTTCAATAATATTGAATTAAAATTATTTATCATATTATTATAGACATTCATAAATGAAATTAATAAATCATTTTTAGCTGCATAGATAATTTAGATCTTGTGTGTTAATTATATACAGTTCTCTTGAATATGATAGAAAATGTTAAGTTATATATGATATAAAAAACGATGTAGGATATGACATATAGATGTACTTTATAAATAATAATAAAATATATATAAATCAAAAATAATGGATCAAGATGTCTTTCTGAAGAAACAATGGTTTATCATGACACATGAAGGAAAAATAGAACAATTTTATGATATCAATTTAAAAAAAGTGATTGGATCTGGGACTTATGGAAGTGTGGTGAAGGCAACACTTAAAGGTACAAAGAATTAGAGAGCGGTGAAGGTGATTCCTAAAAGTAAAGTGAAAAATCCTGATCGTTTTAAGAAAGAGATTGACATTTTAAGATAATTGGATCATCCAAATATCATAAAATTATATGAAACTTTCGAAGATTAAAGAAATGTATATTTAGTTATGGAGTAAAATATTTTATCTATTACAAAGATTGTGTGAAGGTGGAGAATTATTTGATAGGATTATGGATAAAGGCTACTTTAGTGAAGCAGAGGGCCATGAAATATTTCTTTAGATTATGCAAGTGAGATTTTGTATAGTAAAATTTAGGCTCTTAACTATTGTCATACAAATGGGATTTGTCATAGAGATTTAAAGCCAGAAAACTTTTTGTTTTTAACAAAGGCTGATGATTCTCCAATAAAAGTAATTGATTTTGGATTGAGTACCTTATTTGAAGATCCAATAAGTTAAAAAGCATCAGGGAGTCAAAAAGTAACAATGAAAACAAAAGCAGGAACTCCATATTATATATCACCAGAAGTTTTGAAAGGAAGTTATGATGAATCTTGTGATATATGGAGTGCAGGAGTGATATTATATATTTTGTTGTCTGGAGTGCCTCCATTTTATGGTGACAGTGATCCTGAAATATTGGATGCTGTTTAGAAGGGAGAATACACATTTGAGATTCCAGAGTTGAAATAAGTTAGTGAATCAGCAAAGGATTTGATATCTCATATGATTACTACCCCAGATAAGAGATTCAAAGCATCTCAAGTAATATAGCATAAGTGGATGAAAGATGGAAGTAAAAATACAAAATGTAAAATAAAATGGATTAATAATAATTAGAGTTAAAACTAAATTTTGGACAATTAAAAAATTTTAATGGTAGTAATAAGCTGAAAAAGGTTGCTTTAACCTTTATAGCTTCTTAGTTGAATGAATAAGAAATAGCTGATTTAGGAAAGTATATAATAATAATAGGAAAATTAGATTGTTTAAATAATTGGATAAGAATGGAGATGGAGTGCTTACAATAGATGAATTAAGGGAAGGGTTGATAGGAATGAGTGATTTGTAAGCTAAAGAGTTAGGCAATATTATAAAGAGTATTGATACTGATGGGAATGGAACAATTAATTATACAGGTAATTTTAAATGAATAAAATCATTAAGAGTTTTTGGCAGCAACAATGGAGAAGTCTTTGTATATGAAGGAAGAGAAATTATATTAAGCTTTTAAGATGCTAGATTTAGATGGAAGTGGTAAGATTGACAAACACGAATTGTAGACTGTTTTGGGAAGTATAGTGTTAATTTTATGATTTAGAGAGTGAAAAAATAATTGATGAAAAGTATTGGGATGATATGATTAAAGAGGCTGATAAGAATGGAGACGGGGAGATCGATTATAATGAATTTATAGAAATGATGGACAAGTTTAGTTTAATAAATTGATCAATTAATTTATTATTATAAATTTATTAATATGACAGAGCCTAAGGCATAGTATGATGAATTGTATAAAAGTAGACTTTTTCTTTATATTCATAGTTATTTTAGTTGGGGATTCAAGTGTAGGAAAGACTAGTTTTTTGATACGGTAGTAATTTAAATTCAAATTAGATTAACTAAAAATGTTATAAAAAAGCAATCACAGCCTACTATTGGAGTAGAATATGCAGCCCAATCTATTTTACTTGCAGATGTAGACAAAATTGTCAAATCTGTAATTTGGGATACAGCAGGAGCTGAAAAATACAAAGCAATAACAACAGCTCATTATAGAAAATCTGAAGGAGCTCTGTTGTTTTATGATTTATGTGATAAAAATTCATTCGACAATGTTTTAACTTGGCGCTAAGAAGTATTACCGTTCATTTATTGAGTTCCAGATTATATAGCATACAGATGATAAAATCATGATAATGTTGATTGGAAATAAATTAGATTTATTACAAGACAACCCATAAAATAGATGTGTTTCTGTTGAAGAAGTGGAGTAAATCTGTTAGTAACATAATATGCTTTACAACGAAACTTCTGCTAAGGAAGGAACCAATGTAAAAGAATGTTTTGAATAATTAATAAGGAGTATGATATAGAAATAATTCATTAGAAATATATGAAGCTAAACAATTAAATGTAGAAGAAGAGATTCCAAGTTAAAGAATCGAAGTCGATGATCTTAAATCTGAGAAAAAAACATAAGAGATACTACCATGTGTGATTGTTGGTCCTCCTAAAACAATTCCGATTCGCTCTGAAAATTGTTGTGGAACTTCTTGATTATAATTTATCATTAATTAAATAACTGCTTCAATAAATCACAACTACTTTCAATTAATGGTTTTATTGCAGGCACTGCAAATATAGGAACTTCGAAATTCAAAAATCCATGGTTTATTCCATTATATATTATCATTCTAAATTATTTCTCTAACTTTCTCAATCTATTAACAAATTTTATTGTATCTCCAGTTAAACTATCTAATTACCCACACATTATTGTCATTTTTGGTAATCTAACATTAATATATTATTTCTTAAATACTATAATAAAAATGAATCATCTGCTATTAAAGGACTCAAATACGGATCAACATTAGGTTTTGCATCAGTATCTTTTAAATATTCATGTAGAGCTAATTTTAACACTGTTGCTGGAGCCACTTAATCTATCAGTCCTTATAATAAGTAAGGATTAAATTAAGTTAAATCTAAATTCACTGCTGGATAAGCCATTAACAAACCATCCGGAATTCTTATCCCATATTTTATAGCTCGAAAACAAACACCCAAAGCCATATTCCCACCTGCCGAATCTCCTGCTAGAACTATCTATTCAACCTTTATATTCAAATAAAATTCACTAAAATAGATAATCCATAAATATAATTGCCAAACATCTTCTAAAGCATATGGATACCTATATTCAGGTGCTAATCTATAATCTATTGAGAAAATTATAGCATCCTCTCCTAAATAATTTGCCCATTTTCTTGTATATGATTAGTGACTGAATGAGGACATGGCAACCCATCCCCCACCATGAATATGTAGAACTACCTTTTTTATTTAAGTGTTTTAATTCTACTAATTAATTATTTAACTTATCTAATGATGATCTTAACTGATTTCAATTACTTTTTACACTATTTAATTATAATCAATATCTTTATTTAAAACAACTTTATTTGCAGAAAGAATTCTAGCCTTTATTTTTTACTACTTTTATTTTAATAATAATTCTTTGGCTTATAGTTTATTGAAAAGATCATCTACCATTTTAAAACCCTAAAACCTTTCCATCACATATGTATTATTATCATGATGATATTTAAATTGTTCATCTTAAAACAAAAATGGAATATTAATTTTTAAGTGTGACTTTATCTTAGAATTTGTCAATTTCATAAAATTTTTAAAAAATGTTGAATTATTTTGAATACTCCATAAACCTTTTACAAATGAAAGTGATGGATTTGTTATCTCTTTTGTCTTTATGTTTCTGGCAGTCTATTTTTTTACTAACATTATAGCTCCTCCTACATTCTAAATAATCAGACTTATCAATGTATTCGAATATTGCGAACCTAAAGTACAATAAGCTGCTCCCAATGCTATATAATCGTAAAACTGATCGAATTATTTTGATAGGGATTATGGATTATCTAGCTTATTTTTAAATATTTAATTTACATTAACATATTCTATATATTGGTTTAATTAAATCCATTCTTTGTCAGTTTAAGGTTTACAAAATAAGTCATCTAAAGGTACCTTCACTACATTTGGTATAAACTCTCTTATCTATTATAATTTCGGAAAAAATACTAATGATAGTCTTTTGATCACATAGTTAAACTTCAATTCATTTTTTTACATTTATTTTAAAAAATCTTGAGAATTAAATATAACCTCTAAGTCTTGTAAGAATGGACTTATGATCTTGTCTGTAATGAAGGTGAGACATCTCTCATAAAGAGGATGATTAACTTTATAGAGTTCTATTTCTTTTTAACACAAATTTATTTCATTGATCCAGTCTTATTGACCTTCTATTTGACTTAGAAGAAGCTAACATTTTTAAAGAAAATAAAGCGTATTGAATATAACATCGTCATTCATTATTTTTAATAATATACAATAATATTATTAAAAATCAAAGTTTGAATAGATATCTAATATTAATTAATTTATATTTAATGTTTAAATATCATATAATATTATATAATAGAATTCAGATTAAAATAAGATTACATCATAAATACTAAATGTTAGATAAAAACGATAATAGTTAAGAAGAAATAAAAAAAAGATTTTTCTTAAATAATTTATATTTATTTAAGAAGGATTATTAAATTTTTAAAATAGATTTCTTAAGATTTTCATCAATTTATAAAATGGATTTTAATATTGATAAATAAACAAGTTATTTATGAATTATTGGTTTAAAATAAGAAGATTAATTTCTTTTGTTATTTAAAAAATTTTAACATCTAGAAGTTTAATATATTTCAATTGAGAATTATTTCATGTAAAAAAAAAATGATTCACTCTGTCATTATGAGTTTAACGATTGATTCACGTATTCCAGGCAAAGTATCTAAATTATGATTAGAAAAGGATTTCAAAATTCTCTCAATATTAGTATGACATTATTATACTGTATAAATTCCTTTGTGTTATTGTTGTTTTGTTTGTAATGTTTTGCAATCAGACCGCTATAAATCTGTTGAATCTTCATCTTCACTGACTGAGATATCAAATAATTCTGATTCGTCTTAAGAACTATCTAAATCATTTGGTGTTGATATAACATCCACAGATGAAGCATCTTCTTAAAGTTTAATTTTCTTTTGTTATAGTAGCTACAAAAATTAAAATTGATATTACATGTTAATATCTGTCGATACAACTTTGGGGGTTCTTTTCTTAAAATCTTGGAGTTATTTGATTCCAAGCACCTTTGTAGATTTTGTAGGCAGTCCATAGCATTTTGTCGTCCATTGCATTCCAAACATTTTAGTATTAATTTTAAACTTATTTCTAATATTGTTCTCTCTTTTACTATTGTTATTGTTGAATTTATTGTAATTTATTTGGTTGTTTTGCTAAAGCTTCTTAAAATTACTATAAATGCATTGATTCACTTGAGGAGTTGTCATTATAATCGAATTTTGGATTATATCTACGAGGAATTTCTTTTCTTTGTTTGATTTGTTTCTTCATCTTACTTAATTGATTATCTTTATCAGGAAAATCCTCTCTAGCTAAAGCATCCAATCTCATTAAAGTTTCTTCTTTCTAATGATATTCTAATTTATTACTTGTTTCAATATTTTCCATCTTGCTTGACATTACCTAGAATCTTTTGATGGAATTTCATCTTGAATTTTACTCCATTGAGTTCCATACTTTCTAATTGCTTTTAATAATAACTCGTCTTCAACTTCTTTCCATTTTTTTCTTGTTGGCAATTATCTATTTCTTTCATGTCCATCATTCTTTTAACAGAAGTCTAAGAATTCGTTAATCATAAATAAATTCAATGAGTCTTCATTCACATCACTTTATTAGAAAATTTATATAATGATTATTTTATTTTAAAATAAAATATATCATTACTTATATATATCTATTATACAAAAATATCAATATCAATTAAGTTCAATTAAAATTTATGATTAAACTATACTTTATTCAATTTTATTTGATCTTTCCTCTCAATTAAAATTAATTAATATAAATTCTTCTTAATTACAATAAATTAGTATGGACATTTTGAATCTATTTTAAGTTAATTGAAATTAAAATTAAATTTAAATAAAAATAATAATTTTGAATGTTAAATTTAATGTCAAATTATGGATAAAGGTGCTTCAAAAGAATGAAAATGTGTCCAAGATTTAAAGACATCCAAAAAAGGTTTAGTAAAATATTTGAAAACACATGTAAAGATTATTAATATAATATGAATAAATTTAAAAATTATAGCAATTATTATTTATAGTTAAAAAGTAAGTTAATATGAAATTTATCTCAACTAATATTATTTGATCTTTTTACAATTCTTTATAAGATATCAGCCAAATTATTTAGCTCTGATATGTATCTAAAAAATATTTATTTGATAATAATACCCTCTAGGAATAGAAGAGACTTCTTAAGTTGATAAAGATTAGAAATGGGAAGTCATTCTCACTATATCTGTCAAAGGGAATTTCTCAACATATCTGTTCGATATTTAAGGAGAATGATTTCTTTAATAAGTGGGTTATTTAGAAGTATTAAATGTGTCTTTAAAGGATAGTGTTTATTTAGGATTATCAAATATATTATTCCTATTGTTTTTAGAGTAAAGAAAATTGGATGGATTGTTATCAAATAATCCTTTTTAAGCTTCATTGACATATTTATAAAATCCTGGTTTATCACCAGTAGGTGAGATTTTATTAGTAATTGATTTATTTTGAAGAATCAATTAAACATCTAAACGATTATCCCAATTTTTAAATCTTTCTAATTTTTCTTTTGATTTTTAAGGGGAATCTTTATATCCAGATCCAAGAGTATTTTATCTTGCCGGTTTAGGAAAAGATGTAAATGAATTATCAAAGTAATCATTTGAAGGGGATTTCTTAAATAATAAGTCAACTTTATCTTTGTTATGTTTTGTTTATGGTCCTCTATTACTATTAAAAATTTCTTCATAATTCAATCCTCCAAGTAATTTTTATTTTTTTGGTGATTTTCTACTAACCTTTTATTATTCTCTAGAATGATGTTAATATGAATAAATACAGTACAGCTTTTTCTGCTTTGCTCCATGAAGCAAATAATGAGGAGGATTTTTCTTATGGTTGAATAAATGGTTCTCTGGATGAAACATTAGTTCTGACATCTCTTCTATAATCAGCTAATTGTTTTGTATTTAATTGAGTAGTTGTTTGAAAGATAGTAAATCCAGTTTAACTGTTTGATTTTTCATATCTGGATTATTTTTAAGGTGAAAAAAGTGAAGGTGATCTCATTTTACCAAAAATGGTTTATAACAAACAAAAATTATTAATAAAAATTATTTTTAATAAAAACTCATTTACACCAGTCAAACTAATAATCAACAGTAATTCTTTCTTATTAACATATATTGTCTAATAGACTTCTCAAATATTTATAATCAGGTTCTTCTTCAAATTCTAAGTTTCTTGCATGTTTTAAAATTAATCCAAATTCTTTTGGAACCCCTTTGCATAATTCATCATAAGTGGTTGTCATTTTCTTCTCCATAATTCTTTCATATCTAAATAAAAGAAATAAAAGAAATAAATACTTTTCTCTTTTATTCTTTGCCCTCATATTTTACCAAGGTAGAGTGGATTTGAGAAAATAAAATAGGACGTATGCCATACATTCGATATCATCTCTTCTGCTTTATTCTAAGAAATATATTTCCAAAATTATAATACCTACGCCCAAATGAGTATTTAAACTACAATATCTGGCTGTTCCAGTCAATGTTTTAGATTCTCTATATTGTATATGTCCATTTTCTTTAAAAAACCGTTTTGCTAATCCAAAATCTAAGATGTATATTTTATTTTATTTATTGGATTTGCCAATTAAAAAGTTATCCGGTTTGATATCTCTGTGTATAATACCTTTTGAATGAATGAATTCAATTCTCTCTAAAAATTGTAATCCAATCATAACAACTGTTTTTAATGTAAATTTCTTTTTTTTGGATACAAAGATTTCTTCTAATGATGCTCCCAATAAATCCATAACCATAAATGTATAACCACCTTCTTCTGATGTGTAATAAACATGTGGAATTCCTCTATCAATACTTTAATTATCTGCTAATAATCTTTTGTATATTTCATGTTCATATCTCAATTATGGACATTAAGAAGTAACAGGCTCTAATTTTATGGCCACCTCTATATTATTTTTTGTATTCACTCCTAAATATATGTCTCCAAAAGCACCAGAACCTAACTTTTTTTTTAATTCAAAGTTTTATCCAATTTTTTGCATTAAAAGTTTTATATAAATTATAATAAACTTTTATGTATTTATTTATTATTATCATGACTCAATTATGCTAAGATTATGTAATTTATCCTCTATAAATCAAGTTTTTTATTCTCATACAAATTGTTTAATTTAATTGTAGTTGTAACACTAAGATGGAATGTATAAAAATATATGTATTATATTAATATCAAATTTCAATATGATTTTTTAATTAGAAAAATACAAACAATTCAATAATGATAACAATAATAGAGGCACTTAAATAAACGTATTTCACCAATGATATTTATTGGGTGCTATTTGTTAATTGCAATTATTGCTATTTTTTTTGATCGTATAAAAAGTATTATCCCAATATCATACATTGTATTCCGTATAAAAGGGAACCTATCATTAGTATTCCATGAAATTTAAAACTTGTTATATACATAATTGATAACACTAATCTTAACTCACTTAAAGATCAAAATAAAATTATAATTATTACTATGCTGAACACTTTTCTTGTTTATAATAATTCTATAAATACATAACATCTATTGTTGCAAATATAAGGCATATACGATTGCCCCAATATGAAAGGAACCACAAACTCTAAAAATTATATCAATTTTTAATATCATACCCAACTTATTAACTTATTATAGTTTAAAATAAAGTTGAAGAAATTCCACTCATAAAATACATTAAAATAGTATTTTTTCGACCAATAGTATATTCAATGAATGAAAAAAAATGCATTTTAAATAGAAGTGAGAAAAATAAATGAGTCTCGTTTTTATGTTATTCTAAACTCAATAACAATCTCCAGAATTCTGATTTTGTGTATATTGGATATAATTAACCAAAATTAAATAACACTTTTTAATGTGGTCTTAATGTAAATAAATACGTTTATTAATAGGCTAAAGAGAGGAAATAATGTATAAGATCAATGATAATAATCCAATATGTAAAACTGTTTCTCTAATTATTTTGGATACTTTACTTTCAATAATGGACATATTGAATAATGAAGCATTTCCAAGAATGATTCTTATCTTGGGTTTGACTAAATTTAAGAGTTCATTTTTTTTTTTATATTTATTTTAATATCATCGTGAAAATTCATTTACATAACTAATTAAAATTAAACATGAACTTGTTTGCAGAATTTGTTAATCTTCACCATTCACCATCCTCTTAACAATAAGAACTATTATAAGAAATAACTATTGATAACTTAATAAATTCATGTGACAAACAAGCAAATCAATCAAAATTTAAAGAACTCTTAGACTCTTATCTAGACTCATATAATAAAACTTAACCATCAAAAATCATTGATCCACTCAATAGATTTCATTCATCTATATCGGATTGGATTGATAAGTCAGTTATTTTATGGGAAATCCCTTAAGATGTTTTGGACCAATTAAATAAAGGATACTTTAAATTATAAAATATAAAACAAAATCATGGATAAGAATCAGTATTATTAACTTAGCAACCTAAAGTAAGTCAAGAAACTATGGAAAAATCAAATTTAACAATGAGTTTGTCAAAATATCTTGACTATATACACGATCCAGTGGATTTCATTTAAAAAAACAAACAATATAATTCAAATAAATTGCTTTCCTTATAGGAACTATAAATTGAGAATTGGGAAGAAGAATCTTATAAGTTATATGAATATTTGCCATAATGCTTTTTAAAAGAAGATGGATTAAGTTATTTAAGAACTAAAATTAAGAATGTCAATTAATTATTATTAAATATAATGATATAAGGAAGTTGGTAAGGAGCAAAGCAAGAACCTGGAGCTATTAATCTACTGAATTTGAATCATGGGCCTGGAGATTGTTTGTGGATTGTTATAGATCCAGAATATATTGAGAAGATATTTTAACAAGACAATCAGTTTATTCTTTAGGAGGGCAATGTTTATTTGAGAAGAGAATTCTTAAAGAAAAATAATATACCTTATAAAAGATTTATTTAGAAACCTGGAGATCTAATTATTTTAGGAGCAGGTTCGTTTTATTAAGTTGAATCTTTATCCACTACTATTACAACTGGATGGAGTTTTTTGGCTATGAATTCTTATTCGTATTAACAAATGATGAAAAGACATAAGATTAATGTCAAATATTAAATTAAATAAGATATACCTTTAAAAAATTTATTCTTAGACATTTATATTCATCATAATAATGAATAATTAAAAATATATCTTTAAGAATTTCTGACTTAAGAACTCAAAATGATAAGTTAATTACAATAAAAGAGGAAGATATATTCTTTAGACATCAATTATTCAATTAGAAAACATTGTTTTTGTATTGAATGCAAAGAAGAAATATTTTTATGTTGTTTTCAAAATCAATAAAAAGTACTTTGTTTATAATGTGATAAAGTTAGATATCTTTAAGTTTAATGCAAATACAATATTAACATTTTATAACTTATTTTATCCTCATAAGAAATACCATTAAAATGTTCGTATCATTATTGTTCTTAATCGGAATAATTAAATACAAAATGTACAGCAAAATTTAAATAATAAAAAAAGAAGAAACCTACCAGTCCTTAGTCAATTAAAGAGAGTTCTACTTCAAATATAGAAAATGTACTAAGACAAAAAAGTTATATTTAAGAAGAAGAAAAATACTCAGATGAATAAAACTAAATTAGAAAACAGTCTACTAAATAAAAATAAACTGGTAATTTAGAATCTGGAGATCCTACATAACAAATTAATATAACAAAAAAAAACAAACTGAATAAAAAGTAATTGTTATAAACTACAAACTAAAATTTAATTCCAAAATCACAAAACAGTATTGAATTAAATAATTAAATCATTTAGATAAATGATGAACCTCCAAATCTTAATACTTATGCTATTACAACCAGAAAAAGATAATAGATATTAGAAATCAAAAAAGATGAATAAAAAAAAAATAAGAAATTATTAATCACTAAACCATCAATTAAATCAGAAAAATAAAAATAAAAATTTACATCTACATATAACAAAGTTAAACTTTCAGAAGAAGAAATGAATGAGATTTTAGGTCTCTAAAATTAATAAACTTAAGAAAGAATTTATAAGAAAGGAGAAAAAATATTAACACTTTGAAAATTCTATTCATATATATAAATATATTTATTTTTTCTTATTTTCTAAATTATATATTTGAAATTGGGGTAATATTAATAATAAAAAATTACTATTCTAAGCGCAGAAATCATCTCTCTAAAAAAGCCATTCTTATTTAATCATATATTTATTCAACCCTAATCATCTAATCTAATAGAATATTTTATCTAAAATAAGAATTAAAGCCAAACCGAATTTTAAACGTCTCTTATTATCTCATTATTCTCTAATCTACTCTAAAATTATCTTTAATTTTTTTAATAAAATAACATATGGTTTTCTTTTATCATTAAATTGATTTTAATGATAAATTGAATTGAAATTATTTTCTATGAGTATTTTAAATAAATTATATGTTTAATTTAATAAAAGATCTAATTGATTCTAATCTTAAACATTATTTAAACAATTAAGAATTTAATAATCTATTATTAAGTTATTATTCTTTTGGGGTAAATCTCTGAAAATTAATATTGCTATTTGTTACAAAGTATTGATGAGAAGAGTTTGAATGATTTTTAATGATGATTAGCAAAAACAAAATTTTATTATATTAAATTCAATTTTTCAATTTTATTCGATTGATTTCCTTTCTGAGTTTAACTAATTTTATTAACTTAACATAAATTGTGTTTTGAATTGCTACAATTAAATAAATTGTACATCCAAGTATCCTGGAGGAAATTTAATGTTTATATTTAGATCAGTAATAGTTTCTCCGTTTTATTAGGCTTCTATTATCATTTTCTAAATAATATTATTATTTAAGAGTATATTACAGCGAATTTTTCTCTGTCAGTTTTGTTTCCTCCATCATGTTTTAATTTGATATGCAAATTTAAAGAAACATCACTTCCGTATTATTTATTGCATTTTTCATAAGGGCATATAAAAGATTTTTCTATCTCTTATGATGTTCGTCTAATTTTCTTTTTATGTCTATAACTCAATGCTTAATGCGATTCTTATTGTAATTTCTATGCTATTTGTATAATAAATTACATCGATTTCAACTATTAATTCGTGTAATTTTTAATTTTATGAATGTAATTCATTTACTTTTTTTATAGTCATTTCATTTAAAATATAATATCTCCAAAATTCTTTATAGTAATTGATTTCATTGCTATATTCTAATTTTGAAAAACGTTTGTATTTATACCTTAATTTTATTCTTTATTTTGAATTAATAGTTCTATAGATTGATCATCAAGTGATGATTTCAATTCTTGTAACTGTTTCAATTTTCTATTTAATTCATCATCCACAATATTCCAATCCCTAAACTTATTCATTAACTGTAATATATATAATAATAATTAAATCAAATAATAAATTAATATAAGATGATTAAATTTTCTATTTTAATTATCCATGTCACTTTTCTTTTTGCATAAATGATCTTAATCAGGAACATTAAATCATTCATTGTAAAAGTGCAAAATAATAGAATAATTATGTTAAATTGTGATACTAAATTATCATTTATAATACAGGAATATTTTTACTAGATTTCGATTATAAAAATCATAGAGTAATTCTTTAAACTTAACTCTGAAATTGCAGATGTAAAATTCTCAGATGGTTATTATATAAATAAAAATTCATTTACCATTTAAGATAAAAATGAATGATTTTTTCAAATAGAAAAATGGATTTCTATTTTGTTGAAGTAATGGCATAATAAATATAAGAAATAATTATTTATGTAAATAGATATTAGAGATTATAAAGAAAAGTATTTTCCATTAAAACTTAATGATTTGAGCAAGCAATATCCAAATATAAAAACTACAAGATAAGGGTATTTTGTAAAGATTATAAATTTTTCATTAAAAAGCAATTGGAATATTTGGAAATAAAACTTTTAATTAGAAATAGAATATTAAGTAAGTTTAAATCATTAATTTCCAAATCATATTTTACAAATAATTGATTGGGCAGTTGAAATTCAATCAGTTTCAGTGGTTGTTTATATAAATTATAATTGCAAGGCTAATTCAAAGTCTTTAAACAGCTTTCTTAATACATCCATGATATCTGAAAATCTGAAACTAAAAATCGCTGAACAAATTATTCAGATTGCTGCCATTTTAGAATTATCAGAAATTTAACATAGAAATATTAAACTTAATAATTTTATATTAATCGATAATTAGGTATATCTAACTGATTTCGGTAGTGCCAGAACTCATTATAATCATTATACAAAACAATCCTCTAATTCAGAAGAAAGACATAAATAAAACGAAACCCTATTTTATAGTTCTCCTGAAATTATTGAAATTATTACTTAAGATAATGTAGACTTTTAAGAAAGCGAATGGGAATAGATATTTAGGAATGATTCATATAAAAATGTAATTCTAAGAAGAAATGATAATTGGAGCATCAGTATCATTATTTTATAATTATTGTCATTTTAAACATAAATAGCAGATGATGCTAAATAATTTTATGGATACGATATAGCTAAATTTGATTAAGATATAAAAAAATAAGCTTCTAATCCTTAGTTTAAAATAATGACAGATATAATTAAAAAGTTATCATTTGGTAAAATATCCGCAATAAATTGTCTTGAATATTTAAAAAATTAATTTCCTTAAAGAGAATTAGATGAATATTAATAAAAAAACATAAGTAAAGAAGAAGATCAGAATATTTTTAATATTTAATTGAAAAGACAATTATAAATTAATACAAAAGTTGATTATTAATATTTATCTTCAGCCTAAATCAAATAACTTTAATAAATTTCTGATCGTCAATAATAAAAATAAGAATAATAATAAAGTCAAAAAAATAATTATTAATATTATTCAATAGAAAAAAAAGAGAATCAAGTTAATGAATAAATTAATGATAGTAAATCACATATATCAGATGAAAATTCATTTTATATCTTTTCTCCAAAAAATAATGAAGAAGAATAATTTGGAAAACTTAATCTAAAATAGTTATGTGATTATGAAAGCTCTTCTTTTGAAGAATAAAAGCTACTGAGAATAAATCATATATAAGTAAATTCATTCAATAATAATGAACAAACCTTACTATTGCCACAAATATATGATGATAGTAACCTTCAACTTAATTTAAAAAAATAAAATAATCATTAAACTAATGATATAAAACATTAAACACCGTCTAAATTATAAGTATTAATTGATGATAAAAATATTGTATAAAAACAAGAGTAAATTAAAACTGTATAATCTCTTCTCAATTAAAAAAATTAATAAGGTACTCTAGATCAAATAAATGATTAATATTAACCTATCTAAGTTAAAGGCATAGAATCAACATAATATGGAATCCCATTTTAATAACCTAAGTAATCAAATATTTACGTAGTTTAAGATAAATAATAATTTAATGATGGTGAACCTACATAAAATACATTCAAAAACTAATATGAATAATTTTAAACATAGAATATAACACCTCTACAAGAATAATCTTAAGCTGTAAATAAGATTATCCCATAAAACTAAAAAGAAACACAAAAAGACTAAAATGTTTTACACATTATTCCACTATCTGATTCTTCATAAATATAATAAAGAAAAGACTCAAAATCAAATCAATAAATATATGATAAGAAAAATTAGGAAGAACTATAAATTGTTTAACCAAGTATCATTTAATAAGAATTTCCTTTTGAAACAGAACATAGTCAAAAAGAATAGTTTAGTTAATAAATAGTTGAATTTAATCAAGATTCTCAATTTCAATCTGCCATTTAAATACAAGACTAAGAAGAAGGTACTTCTCATTCAAAAATTTAAATAGAAAACTTTACATCAAATTAAAATATTTAAATAAATAATAAACAATTATTTGAAATTTGTGAAAGTCAAGATTTTCCCAAACCGGAAATTGAGAATTAAGATTAAAATAATCAATTTAAATAAAATCAAACTAACATTAAGAAAGAAGAATAAATTATTACATAGTAGAACGATGAAATTTCGAAAACTGAAATTAAGAAAAATGTTATAAAGTAACTTTAATCTAAGGATGATTGCATATAAATAGAAGAAATGTAAATTACTAAAAGTAATGTTATAAATAATGATAATTATAAAAAAGAATCTTAATAAATACTAAAGAAAGTGAATGATTAACCTGATAATTTAGAAGAGAGTTATAATTCTAAAGGAATATAACCAGAGGAATAACCATTTAATAATTTATTGAAAATAGAATAATTAAAGATGTTAAATAGTCAATAATTATATAAATATTAAGAATTTTTATTGAAAATTAAACAAAATAATGAAATAGATGAAAATGAAATAAAAAATTAATTACACACAATTGAATAAATATCAAATATAAAAGAGAAATTAAATTACACCAGAGAATAAGAATTAATTTTATTAAATGAAGAGGAATTAAATATAATGAATGAATAACAATTAGATAAATATGTTATTGGATTATAAGTTTTTTTGGATCTTAATGATTAAACATAAAAAGATAATTATCCTTCACAAAAAGAAATAGAGATCTGTATACAGAATGCTAATAAGGTTAAATAAAATTTGATTGTTTTTTAAGAAAATTAGAATTAGAAATAGGCATCTAATCAAGCTAATCAAAAATTATAAAATATCTTGGTATAACCAAAAGCTGATTACTTTTTGTCTAAAGATGAATTTGAAGAATTATCTTATCCACAATAAATCTAATATTTTAATATAGTTTAATAACTAATAAATTTATAATTAAAGATTTAAAATGGAATCCTTACTTAAGAATTCCAGGAATAATAAAGTATAGTAGTAGAATTTAAAAGAATTTAAGATATGGTACTTACTAAATCTTTGATAAACTTTAATGGTTTAGAAGTAAGTAAGTAATTTGATAATAAGGAAAAGAATAATAAATAACGATTAGTGAATCCTATTAGATAGTCATCAATAACGGATGAAATAATTCCATTTTTGATATAAGATTTTGAATCTTAAAATTTATAGATAAACTCAGCTAAAGTGAATTCTCCTCCGAATTCAAGAATTTATTATAATGATAAATATAATTTTTAGAAACATGTAGAGAATCTAAATGATTTTGAAATTTGGTCGGTTAACCCAAGAGTTAAAAGATTTTAGTACTGGAAGAGATTCAATTCACACAATATATAAATTCCAATAAATTTGAGAGGATTATGTGATTTTTAGAAAAATAGATAAAAGATAGAGAATTTATAATTTAAATATGGAGGCTACACATTAAATAATTAAGCTCATGGATTTGGAATAATGATGAAAAAGCCTAAAGGAGCCATATATGAGGGTATTTTTGATTAAGGAAAGTTTATTTATGGAATAGTTTTAGAATTGAATAATGAAAGCCGTTTATAAAAATATTTAGGATATTACAATAATCAGTATGAAACAAAACATGGATAATGTAAAATGGTATGGTATGATGAATAAAAGAATGGACAATTTTAAATTTATGAAGAGCATACAGGTTTTATAATATTTGGATAATTGTAAGGTGAAGGGAAGAGATGGAATACAAAAGAAAGATGGCTTTATATTGGTGAGTGGAAAAAATCATATAGATGTGGATAAGGATAATATTTTATAAAGAATTCGAATGAGGAATTTATTTTAAAGTATTCTGGAGAATTTAATAATAATAAATATCATGGATAGGGGAAATATTATCATAGTTTATATATTTATGAGTAAGGTGAGTATATAAATGGTAATAAGGTTGGTTCTCACTAATTGTATAAGGATAATATTTTGTAAAAAACTATTAATTATTGAAAAAATTTTGTTTATATTATTATTATTATTATTATATTTTTGAGCAAACACGTATGGCAATATTATTTGAAATACTGTTATTGATTGGATTTGCTGGAGCAAGTTTTTATATTGGGTATAGATATTCAATTGATTTTCAACCAAAAGTTGATGCACCATACAATCCAATTGATGATATTGAATCATCAAAGGGTAGAACAGGAACAATAACTAAGTCTCAATATTAAGCAAGATAAAAAGAACTTGATAAAGTGTTATAATAAATAGAAGAAGCTAAATAAAAAGAGAAAAAGAAATTAGTTGAAATTGATTTACTTAGAGCGAAATCTAAAGATAAAGTGCTTTCAGATTAAGAGTTTAATAATTTGTTAGATGAATGATATATATTATTTTATTGCATTAATATAATAAATTCGTTTTAAACTTTAGAACTATACGAATAGTTAAATCATTTATTATAATATTAATTAGTACACGTTGATGCTATAAATTCTATTGTTTTTGGTTGTTTCGATATTTGCATAGGAAGAAACTGAAGAAGAAATGTATTAGCTTATATGATATCAAAGTCTATCAAGGAAGATTGGAGCATGTTGGATAAAGACAATAAAAGATATAAATAATGAGAGAGAAAATATGAATCAAATTATTGAAAGTATTGAAAACGGAAACAAAACATCTATATTTCATAAAGTGTAAATGTCGATGATTTTATCATGTGTAAAAATCATCGATATCAATAATGAAGTATATTTATTAAATAATAAATTTTAGATTCTATCAAGTTTAGGGTATAAAGAAGTTGTGAAAGACTTTAGTTATAAGTAATTTATTGGAACTGATGTCACTTTAACAAACGAGGAGGAAGCACTGCTAAAAATAATAAAGAAATTAGAAAAAGATTTAAGTGAATTAGATAAAAAGAACAAGCTAAAATAATCATATGAGTAGACATAGAGGATTGAATCTGAATGGTAAAATGCATGGAAAGAATAATCTTAAGAGTCAACTTTATTATAAAAACCAAATTATTTCCATTAGGGTTTTTTTTTAATTCTCATAATTGCTATTTTTGGAGGAGGTTATTGGAGTTTTAAAGTTATTCAAGGAATGAACGATCAAAAAAATAAGAAATAACAAAAAAAATATTGAATTCTTTTTATTTTCTATAAATTATATCTTTCTAATTGTAATATAAAATATAACAAAGGATGGATTAATCAGAGTATGAAGCTAAAGAAATGTTGAAACCATATTTAACTTAATTGGCTTAATTAAAAGAAACTGATAAATTGAAATAAGCATAGATAACTGCGTTACCTTTTTAACAACAGAATAATTGAAATAATAAGCCATAGGATTATTAGAAGAAATATGAAGAAGAATAAAAAAAGAGAAAAGGTATTAGAGTAATTGATTAATATAAATTAGCAAAAAAGAAGGGACAAGTTGAGAAATGAGTTTTTAATTTTCCATCTAATATGTATTCAAATATTATTATATAAATAGAGGTATTACTATTATTTAATGATAACTTTCTTTTATAATATATAATAATCAATTTCCATAAAGATCATCTTCTTCTTATATTTTACTTTGTTAAGTTCTTCCAAATTGTTAGCCACCAGCTTCAGGCCATTTGAATGAAAATCCTCCTTAATTTCCTCCTTTGTTGAATGAGGGATCAAATTTCTTTCTGAAATCCTCGAACTTTTACAAATCCTAAATAATTAGAATTTAAGTAATACAATATTTGTAACTGATTTTCTGGCATGTCTAAGAGCTTCTTCAAAATGTTTACGATTGAGATCTGGGACTGGATCAGCTCTAACAGCTTATTATGCTCTATTTGGTGCCATTTAAAGTGCTTACTTTTATCTAACTTCTGCTTCAATAGCCTAAAAATTTAATATTTAATAATACATCTCTGACAGCAGCTTTAGCAGCTCTTTAACAAATTTCAGTAATATCAGCTCCTGAGAATCCATCAGTAATTTTAGCAAGATAAGCAAGATCAACGTTACTAGCAACAGGGGTTTTTCTAAGATTGGCTTAGAATACATTAAGTCTTGATGGTTCATCTGGTAAAGGAATATAGATCAATTAATCTAATCTACCAGGTCTAATAATGGCTTCATCCAATATTTCAGGTCTATTTGTAGCTCCAATAAAGAAAACACTCTTTTTAGCACTAACACCATCCATTTCTGTCAATAATTGATTTATAACTCTGTCACCAGCACCACCAGCATCACCAGCACTGCTACCTCTTTAGACTGCAATAGAATCTAATTCATCAAAGAATAAAACACAAGGAGATGCTTATCTGGCTTTATCAAAGACTTCTCTGACATTGGATTCAGATTCACCGAACCACATGGTCAATAATTCAGGTCCTTTGATAGAAATGAAATTTGCAGAACATTCACTAGCAACAGCCTTAGCTAATAAGGTCTTACCGCATCCTGGTGGACCATAAAATAGAACACCTTTAGATGGTTACATACCAAATTTATGGAATTTTTCTGGATGTTCAATTGGGAATAAAATCATTTCTTATAATTATTTTTTAACCTCTTCTAAACCTCCAATATCTTCCCATTTAACATTAGGTACTTCAACAACAGTTTCTCTTAAAGATGAAGGATTAACTTATCCCATGGCAAATTTGAAATGCTCTTGTGTTACTGCCATTGCTTCTAAAACAGCAGCATCTAATTTATCATCTTCTAAATCAATAACATCCATTTTTTCTCTAATACATTATAATGCACTTTCTGTACAAAGTGCAGCCATATCTGCTCCAACAAATCCATGAGTATCTTTAGCAATTGCAGCAAGATCAACATCTTCTGCCAATTTCATATTTTTGGTATGGATTCTTAAGATTTCCATTCTACCTACTTCATCTGGTACTCCAATATCAATTTCTCTATCAAATCTACCAAATCTTCTCAAAGCTGGATCAATTGAATTAGGTCTATTTGTTGCACCAATAACAATGACTTAACCTCTTCCTTTCAAACCATCCATCAATGTCAATAATTATGATACAACTCTTCTTTCGACTTCACCATTAACTTTTTCTCTTTTTGGTGCAATAGAATCAATTTCATCAATAAAGATGATAGCAGGACTATTTTTTTCTGCTTCTTCAAATGCCTTTCTTAAATTTCCTTCTGCTTCTCCTGCCATCTTACTCATAATTTCGGGACCATTAATTAAAAAGAAGAATGCACCTGTCTCATTTGCAACTGCTCTAGCAATTAATGTTTTTCCAGATCCAGGTGGTCCATATAATAAAACTCCTCTTGGTGGTTTAACTCCCAAAGTTTTAAATAATTATGGATGTCTCAATGGCAATTCAATCATTTCTCTTATTTGTGCCATTTATTTACGGCATCCTCCTACATCATCATAACCTACTTCATCTAATTTTTCTTCATCTTCTCTTTTTACTGGTTCACCTTCAGTAAACAATGTTGTTGTTGGACCAACTATACCTATTTCTCCTGGTTCAGTTGCAATAATTTTGAATTCAACTGCTTTGAATCCTCCTCTGCAAATAAAGTAATCACCTTTCTTTACTGGTCTGTATGCATCCTTGAAATAAGGAATCAAATATGTTTATGCTAAATCTCCCTTAATACCTTCAATTGAATCATCAAATGGAAGTACGTGCACTTTTGTTAATGTTGGTACCTATTTAAATTTATATTATTAATTTTTACTTGATCCAATGGTCTAATTGTAACTACATCTCCTAATTTTATGCGTAAATTTTTTCTGATCACTTTATTAAGTCTAATCTTTTCATTATCCAACTTATCTGGGATTGGTACAGCCACTGTTTCCTTTCTCTTCTTTCCCTTTAATAACACTGGTGCGCCTTTAAACAATTTCAGCTCACTCATTTTGGCTTATGATAATTGAATCACTGTGTTATCATCTTAAAGAGCTTCCTCTGCTATTAATCTGTTTGGTGCTTTCTTTCTATCCAAAATGGCTGTTGAAACATCCTTTTTTTCTGATTATCCTTATTAATTGTTTGCCTAATTAGCTAAGTTTTGTTAATTGGGTTAGTTTGGTTAATTGGGTTAGTTTGGCTAAGGTTATTTTCTATAATAATTTGAGAATTTATATATACCTTGGATCCATTCCTAAACTTTTAAAAATAAATATTAATATTTTCACATTAGGATGATTTGTTTAAATACAATTAATTTAATATTCCAGAGATATTTGGAAATTAATATTATCATGTCATTTTAACGAATTATGAGCAAATCTCCTTTAAGGACTCAATCACATTCTGCTGCAACTTTCATACCAGATGATCAAAAATATTCCACTTCTAAGTACAATGGTATTCATCCAACACTGTAGCTTTAAATCTATAACCAATTTGAGGAATTGAGAATATTCAAATCTAAATGTCAAGAATAAGACAAGATTATTGAAAGCCAATATTTATAGATCAATGAAATGAAGTACTTCTTATCATCTTAATATAGATAATTTATTTAAGACTGTCAAATCAGTTTGATTCATTTTAAATAATAATTAGAAGAATAATTATCTATTAAGGAAAACTATGATAAAGAGCTTAGACAACTCAATTAATTGGTTGCTTCCTTAAAATAGGAGAATTAGCAACTGATGTTGTTATACAACGATAAGAAAAATGAATTAGAGGAACTTACTTCCAATAATTAACTTATTATTAATGACTTTAACAAATAATTTGAAAATACACTCAAGGCTCGCATTGAAAATGATATCAAAGAGATCCACAACAAATACCTAAGGGTATGAGTCTTAGTCAAGCCTATAGGAAATCCAACTGTTAAAGGCAAAACTCTTTGAATAAGAAAAACTAGTTCAAAATTAAGAAGTCATTCGATTATTACAAAAGAAATGCGAGGAATTACTACAAGGCATTGACTAAAAAAATAATTATATAGATGATTTACTTTTGAAATATGGAGAACTTGATGAAAAATATGAAAATCTTAAAAAACAAATGTCATAAAAGTTATACGAAGAAGAAATCTTAGATGATTTATCCAAATTTAAACTAAAAAAAAGTTGACTATCATTTATTATTAATAACTTTCAATATCACCCTCTTTTTTCTGGAGAAACAGGTTGTGATTTTCTTTAAGATTAGTTCTTTTAAGTTTATTAATGTTAAATGTTTTTTATTTCAACATCAAAATTATATCCATCAAACAAAGCTACATTTTACTAATTTTCTTACATTAAACAGTATCTCTCCTTAAAAGCCCCTAATTCTCTTAAAGTTATTCTTCATTCAATTAAGTCTCCTCTGAAATCTGATTCTGAAAATCAAAATTATCATCTACAGCCTAATTTTCAATTAAATTAAAATACTCCTGGCACATATAGAGCTTACACTCTCTTCTTTATCAAATCATCCCAAGGATATCCTTTTAACCAAGCATGATGTAATATTTCCTCTATTCCATTACTGCCAAGCCTTCTCTCTGGTTTTCTCAATATTAACTAAATTAATTCAACTCAATATATCTACCTAATTTACAAAATCTAAAGAATTCTCACTCCATCCTAAAGGTAATTCTTCCTTTTTTACTTAAACCTATTTAGCTAGAATTTATTCTCTGATATCTTATCTAGTTCTACCATTATAAGGTCTTCTTCCAAGCATTAATTCATAAGTGATTACACCTAATGCGTAATAATCAGCCACAATTGAATGATCCATTCTACACATTACTTCTGGTGCCATATATCCAGGTGTTCCTGATGTATCTCCAGCATTATTTCCCTTATTCATTCGAGCTATGCCTAAATCTGTTAATCTCATGTATCCATCTTAATCTAAAACTAAGTTTTCAGGTTTTAGATCTCTATGAATAATTCCATTTTAATGTAAATAAGTTAATGCCAACAATATGCAAGCAACAAAAAACTCTATTGTAATAATTAATCATTACTAGTTTAAGCTTCGCTAAACCTTCTCATCTTTCCTAAATGAAACCTAAGATCTCCCCCAGTCAATAAATCAATAATCAAAAATAGATTTTCTCTATCTTAAAAGGCATACCACATATTAACTAAAAAAGGATGATGCAGATGCTCTAATAAGTATTTTTCATTTAACACTGAATTAACACTTCTTTTTTAAATTACTTTTGCTTTTGACATTTCTTTTAGTGCAAATAATTTCTTATTCCTTTTCATTTCAACTCTCCAAACTCTTCCGAATCCTCCCTTTCCTATTACATATAGGAATTTAAAATGCATTCTTCCAACTTATTCCTCAATCTTTAAACTTAAAACTTAAGTTTTTTCAGAGATCTCTCCTGTTGACTTTCTTCTTATGTCACTTGATTTGGAATCATTTTAATTAATTTTGCTTTTGGAAATAGAATCATTTGGAGTTATTTTACTTTTAGTTGAATTTTCATGATTGTTTGGAGAATTTGGAGCTGATTCTACTAATCCGGAATTGATTATCTAATTAAATTCAATAAAATACAGCTGAAAATTTAGGACCTTATTAATTAAGTTTCAATTTAAATGATGTTTATGTATTGCTTAAAACATGACTCTTTGATTCTACACGTTTTGGAATAACTTTTGATTTAACATTGTAACTGTTTTCATATAACTAAGAATTGCTTAAATTGCTTTTTTGATAGTAATTATTCAAAAAATTATCCATGTTATGATAAAATTAAGGTTTCTTTACATATTCCTTATGTACTTATCTAGATTAAGGACGTTATTCTTATAGTTATTATAAATGACTTTAAATTTGTTTTTGTAAAAACATTTGCTGCATCTAATATTGTTTTTCACGATTAGGTGATTAATGTGCTGAGACTGAGCTAGTAACCTTAATTTCTCGTTTGCTATCTGGTTCTTATACTTAGTTTTTTGTACTTACCTTTACTTTAAGCAAAGGTGAAGCATTTATTACAACTCTCTTCTTTATGCAAATATTACAATTCTTTTAATTACAATAGCATTAAGTGATATCCACTTTTTTATCCCAATTACCTGATTATTTTCTATTTGGTTGAATTTTACTAACAGGTTCCCCTTTAAATTTAATTTTACTATTAAGTTATTATTTTATAAGCAAATCTCTTAAGTTTTTTGCTGTCGATTGACTCATTTCGTTAATTATTTTTATAAAGAGTTTTTATTAATTATTTGATAATTAAATGTTCAAACATTTTTCTAAAATCAAATCAGATTTTAAATTTTGGATTATTTTTCTTTTTAAATTATATTAATATATGTATATACGGTAGCTCTTCATTCAATAGAAATTAAAAATCAATAAGATTATTTTAATTAATTTGATTTTTTTCCATTTTACTATTACCAAAATCTTCAAATTTTTTATTTTTGATAATTAACTAATTGATAATTAATTCATTTTCATTCTTCCCATATAAGATAATAAAAAATTATCATTATATTTAAAAAAAAAAGTAATAGATTTAAGATTTTGATAAAAGAAATAATAGAAAAGCAAATATTAAAACAGAAATTAATTAATAATATTTGCATAATTAGCAATGTAATATGTAAAAGTTTAATCGATATTATTCCTTTATGGATTATTGGATAGTATCAAATTCATGAAAGGATTGAGATGTTATGCTTTAGATCATACTGAAAAACATTGTTCTGAAATTTACAAATATTTAAAGCAAGCTATTGAATTTGCAGGAATAAAATTAGCTATTATTTTTATAATCGACCTGTTTGTGTACATTTTATCATTGTTGTCTATTCCTAAATTAATTTTATTGTTGATTTAAATAGTACCTGTGCTATTATACTTTGAAAATAATATTCGATAATTGGTCTATGTAGGAAAGATTACTCAAACAGCAATTCAATATGAGACAAATGTAAAATAGAATAGATAATTTTTTATTTACAATTTAAAAAGAGATAACAATGTAGGATTTTCAACTATTATAGACTAAATCAAATTGACTTTGTAAGCTTTACTTTTCAGTTTTTTATTATTGCTTCAAACTTCATTATTTGACATATTAGTTGTTATTTTACCCGAAAATACCCTCCTATCATTAATAATAAAACACGTCGATTATTTACTTTATGCTGTATATATAACAACTGGTTATATATCACTTAAGATTCCATATTAGGATCACTTACCTTATTATTTACATACCTATATCGGATATTTAATTGGCTATTCAGTCATCTTATCATATTTTTTAAATATATTTTTTGGTTTTCCCAAATTAGGTATAGTTTTTTCAATTCTATCTCCAATTTGCTTGTTAAGAGAATTTTAAGTTGACGCTCCCTTAATTACAGAGATTGAGTAGAAATCATATTAAGAAAGTATTTTATTCTGTTATTTTTTAGATTTTGATCTTTTAATGAAGGATTTTCTAGGTGAAGAAGGTATCCCTAGAACATCATATGAATATCATTTAAAAATGGCAGAAAATGATAAAGTATACAAAACAAAATTAAGGAAAACTATTGGATGGTTTACCTTAGCTAGAGGATTGAGACCATATGTTATAAATCCTTTGAATAAAGCAATTATAATATTTATGAAGATTTACAATTCTTTAATAGGAATTGTGTGATATTATAAAATTATATTTAACATTTTTACCATATGTAGATATATAATCTTCACTACTTGATTTTTTATTTAACTAAGCATTCTTTCAAAACAAACTCGAATTCATTAAATGAAACAGATCCATCTTTATTGTGATCAAAAAAGGTAAAGATGGCTTTAGCTTCTTCATCTGTGACATTTTGATCGATTCTCTTTAATAATTTGCCTAATTCTTATACATCCAATTCATGATTAGCTGATTTATCATACTAGAATAAAAAGAAAAGATTACTTTGTTAAATAAATCTAAGAGATTGATATTATATTTGACAATAGATATCTTGAGCTTTTCAATAACTATTCTTGCTCTATCATCAAGAGATCCTGCTTATATATCTTATTACGGTTTCATAAGTATACTAACTTTTTTTTTTGTTCGACTGACTTCAGATGCTGTCATTCTACACTAAGCAGTATATTTAAATTATATTTTACATCATTTTCTTCTAACCATTTTTTAAATTCGTTGAATTCAATTAAATTATTTCCATCATCATCAAATTTATTAAATATATACTCAATTTCTTCTCTGGTTAGATTTTTGTCAACTCTTTAGAGGAATTTTCCTAATTCATTTACATTTAATGCTTTATCCTTAGTCATATCAAGTTCTGCAAATAATTCTCCTATATCAATTTATTCCTTTATAATCATCTATCTTATATCGTTAATAAGATAAGTTGCTTTATCTTCTAAAATACTAACATTTTTAATAAAATCTGTAAAATGTCCTTTAAATAATGGATGTCTATAGATTTCATCCCAAGACAATCTATCTTTTTCTTCAATCTGTAAACAACCTGTTAAGAATTCCTACGCTTCTTTTGAGATTTGAACTCCTTTGAATTGAAGGGGTTGATTTCTAATATTTTTTAAAAGTTCTTGTGGAGATCTAGCAGTCCAAGGTGCTAAAAAATTGATTACAAAGGAGAAAATTTACTTTTACCAAATAATGCTTCATAAAAGATAAATGCAATACTCCAAATATCAGTTTTGGAGGTGTATTTCTTATTATCCAAGATTTATGGGGACATATATAATGGTGTTCCTACTAATGATGCCAACATATCCTTTTTAAAATTATCTACACATTTTGCAAATCCAAAATCTGCTAATTTGAAAGTCTAATAAATATATAATTAAAATTTATACTCCTTTATCTATTAAAATGTTTGCAGGTTTTAAATCTCTATGTATAATACCATTTTTTATTAGTTAAATGAATCCATTCAAAATATCAATCATAAATTTGACAGCATCTTTTTCTGGCATACTCTTTTTTTGAGCTCCATAACTAATTATAGACGAAAAAGCATATACTTTTCAATTAACTTATCTAAATCTCCACTATCGCAATATTCCTGAATTATATAATAATTATTATTGGTTTCCATTACATCCATCAGTTATACTATGTTTGGACTCTTTAATTTCTACATGACTTTAATCTCTGAGATCAACCCTTCTCTTAAATAATCGTCTCTAAATTTCGATCAATCTAAAATACGCATTTATGACTGATTTGTTTAACACTTTTATCGCTACCTTTACTCCAGTCTTTTCATCTCTTCCTCTGTACACTTAAGCATATGATCCTTCCCCAATAAGATCCTTAGGATTGAATAGATATTTGTCAATTCTTTTTTCCCCCATTAAATAAATTAAATTCAAATATCTATATCATATATAATAATATTCATCATCTAAACTTATAATATGTCAAACATTATTTATTTTTCAAATTTAACAAATAATATTATTCTCATTAATTACATTTCCTTCTAAAACCAATCTATATAGTTGATAATAATATATGTGATAGATTAGAATTTTTGTATATATTTTATATTCTAAAATTACTTTAATGATAATCGATTTTTCTATAAATGTTATAATTTTCTTAATATCGATTACAAAATAAAAAATATATTTTAAAAAAATATTTTAATTGTCAATATTCAATTTAATATTATTAAGGATACATATTTCATGGATTATTTATCATTATCTTTTCGAAAATCTGATTCAATGTTTTTCTTCCTATTGTAATAACAATACATTCATAATTTTCATATGGTTCTTTTAACTATTAAAAATTTTGAACTTTAAAATTAAATGTAAGCCAATTAGTGTCTCCACCAGTTCTATCTACAAATTATATTAATGACCATTCAAAATAAGCTTATAAACTGCCCAATGTTTTAATTTTCTTTAATACATGAATAAATTATGTATTAAATTAGGAGTCAAATTATTCTAATAAGTTGGATCTTGCATGATTCTCTATAATTAAATCATACATTTAATATAGGAAATTTCTATGTTCTTTAGATGCTTCGGCTAAAAATATTTCAGTAAAAGTAATTAAGGTCTTTTTAGTCATTTCAATCAATTAGATTGGAAATGATTGTAAATCTCGATTATTACTATTTAGATCTAAATTGCTTTGATCTTATTAATCATATGCTTGTATTTAATCCCAATATAATAATAATACATTAAAGTATTCTTCGCATTCTTTTCGAGCCTACTCTTTTTAAGAATTTTTATAAAAATTATATGATCTATAATAATTTAATTCCAAAAGATGTGCCAAATTATCTTATGCTTTTGTTTTTAATATTTTACAAGCTAATTAGCTTATTTTCAACGCTTCATTAATTTTACCACAGTCTGTATAAGCTTTAGTTAATTTAGATGCCACGTAAGCTGTCTATAGACTATTGTCTGTATAAAGTGTTTCAAATATATAAAATGCTTTTTCATAAAACAAGATTTATTATTCTGGACTTTACTTTTGTTCTCCTATTTCTATATAAGCTTCTGCAGTCAATTAATGTTAATGCCCTATAGTTTTTATTAGGCAAATTATTTGCATAGTATTCATCTAAAGCATATCCTCTATCTAACCTTTATTCTTGAAAAAGGTACCCATTATATTGAACACTTTAGCGTAATAATGATGTTACGAACCAAGGCAAAATTCTAAATTGAAAATTAACAAATCAAAGATTATCAAAACATATTCTTAATACAATTCAGTTACTATTTCTAATAATAACATTAATGGTCTAATCATTCCAACTTTAGGTATCAATCTTTAATTCATATTGGATAATTAATTAAGCAGATTCTCACTATCTACATAAATACTTGGACTTTATTATTTTAATGCTTCTGCTAGTCGAACCATGGTTTATTAATACTGTTTTTGTTTAAAATGTAATTCAGCTAGGTCTGTCAACACAATGGTTCTGGCCAATGATAAATTACTGGAATGTTCGAGTCCTTCAAGTAGGTTTAGGCGTCTGATTTGTCAAAATTTAATTTACATATGAAGAACTTTTATTGCCAAAGTGTAATTTTACTAAAGTTTGAAGATATTAAATTTATTCACTAATTTGCAGATCTCAATTTCTATCATAGAAAAACTTTAAACATCAAATCTTAATTGTGTAATTGAAGATGCATCAAAAAATATCGATTTATTGTTTTACTTTATTGAATGAGCTCCTTTAGTTGGAGGAGTAGTTAATGGAGTCATTTAAGATGATGCTGGAATAATCGCCGTTTTATATAATTGCTAATACGTTTTTTAATGCAAGAACGATTTCAAATTAAATTTATTTATAACACTTTCATCTACTTATGCATAAGGAGTTCCAAAAATTATATCCTTTGGCTCAAATTTAGATTCAAATTTAAGATTGTATTATAAAGCACTCAACAAACTACCTGGACAAATTCCTTTTAATTTTAAATTCAGATCATAATTAAAGTCAAAAAAAACTTATTTGAAGAGAATTTATTCATAAAAAACATTACTTTTAGAAAATAGCAAATTTAATAGATCTGCTAATTATTCTTTGTATTGCATTTCTATATATTCTGATATAGTTTCTCTCTCTTAAATAATTGTTCTAGGTAACATTATAGACTGCTTTTTAGGAAAAGTTCTTTTTGATTCCATTTCCTCTTAATCAGAAAATGGTTCTCTAATTATTTTCTTAGGATCAAATGGCTTATATGGAATTTAGCTCTCTGTTATGGTTTACAAATATTCTGTAAATTATTAATTAAAAATATTCTTAATTGATCTAGCCATCATTTCTACTTCACAAAGCTATTAAACATGAGGAATTCTTATCTTAAATAAATAAGTACTTAGTTTATAAAGCTACAAGACTAAGAAATCTCATATTAATACCAAATAATCTAAAACTCTCTCTTAAAGTGTAACTATCAATAGGACATATTTCTAATTAATCTATTTTGTTAACAAATTCTTAAACATATCCTCTAATAAAGTTTTTACTCATTTCTGCTAATGCCATTTAATCAATAGCAACATCATTTGATTCTTCAATAGTATCATAAGCATCAGGATTATAAGCTTTTCTATTTTAAACATTGCTTTATTATGCTCTTAATTAACCACTTACTCCTGTATCAAAATAAACAGAAAGAAATTCTGGTCTTGCCCTTCTGAACTCATAATTTTAGAGCAAATGATCAAAATTATAATTAGTAGGAATAGTTTTATTAGATTATTCAACAAGTTCTGAATAATTCTCTTCAATAATGTATGGTAATATTTCTTTAACTCTAAATAAATAAAATATGCCTTATCTTTTAACTTCTTATTCAGATTCCTATTCTGCATACATTTTTATTTAAGCTTTTAATTATTCAAATTCAGCAATATTACCACTGTGTATTTGAGTATTAACTGATAATTAAATAGCAGATCTTTTAGTATCTAATTGCACTTTCTTTGGATCGAATCTTTCAATTTTCCACATAAAAAAATGAGGCTTAATTGCTAAACTTCGGCCTAAAGATTCTATTTCAAGTTCTAATTTTTGTGATGTCTTATAAAAATATTAATCTTCAGGGACTCCATACATAAGAGAAGAATCATCTAAAGGTGATGGAGGACATGCTAAAACCAAGGCTTTAAAACCAAGATATTCAATCTAACATGCTAAAGGCACTTTAAGTTTGAAATATTTATTAATAGATCTTTGTGAGAAACAAATATCATTTAAATAGTTTAATGCTTTGAATTCGTCAGATAGTTATCTTTTTTTATTATTTGAATGAACTATTCCATACCAAAAAGGTAATTCAAATTGATTTAAATTTAGACTTTAAATCATAACTGATTTATTGGGTATCAAAAGTGTTCTTTCAACAGTTTCAGATGTGGCTATATAAATAAGCATATTATTATTTTTAAATTAAAAAGTTCCATAGAAGCAATCCTAAAATTATCCAACATAATTAATTTCTTCATTATTTTATTATTTCTTTTTAGGTCTAGTGAATATAGTCTTAATTTAATAAATAGTATAAATACTTTCTTTAAATTGTCTTCTTCAATGAAGTTGATACTTTAATTTTAATTAACCACAGTTATTTTTTTATCCAACAAATCGCAAATTAATTATCTTACAGTAATGAAAGCTTGTTCTTTAAAAGTTTCTAGATATTTAATTAATCTAAGACCAGCTTTCATACTATTATCAAAATTATCACAAGATTCTATACAATCTTCTAATGCTTAATAATATCTGAATTCCCATGCAGTTTATATTTTTAATTTCATTTATCTTTCTTATTCTCTTCTCAAATTTCTCTATTCTTCTTCTCTTCTTTTTTTCTCTTCTTCTTCTCTCTGTAAATTAAGTCTTTTTTATTCTTCTTCAAATTATTGTTTTTTTAATCTATTATTTTCTTCTTCTTTTTTTTTCCTGTTTATTCCTTCTAATTTCAAATTTGTTCTCATTTTTTCAATTTTGCCAGATTAAATTTTATCTTCATTTTTTATTTTTTCTTCTTCATCTATACTTTCAATAGGATTTTGTTCTTTGATTTAATCTGGACTAATAAAGAATTATATAAATAAAAGGTACCTTAAATTTTCTAATTGTTTCTATTGATTTTCGACAAATTATTTGACAGATTAAGTTGGAGCTTATTGTCTCTATAAATTCAAAACAAAGATTTCACACCACCTTTCTCTAGATTCAACATCTCTAAATAAAAAAATCCATGTTTGTATTGGTGGTTTGGGTTTAGGAAGAATTGGTTCTGGTTTATTGAGTTCATTTCCTTTTAGCAATTAATTGGAATAAAAAGTAAATGCTATCACTCTAGGTAAGAGATCATTGCTTATTCTAGGATCAGCTTCAATTATATCAACAATACAGCTGAATAATAATCTAATATATAATAGATTGAAAAATAACCCAGCTTTTGGTTTTTCAGTTAGTTTTGGATTTTCTGATTGAAAATCTGGTGGTGGTTTTGAATAATATTTAATGCGACCTTGATCCACTTCAAGAATACGAGAGTTAAATTTTTTGAAAGAATCATCTAATTTATCAACAATTTCAATATAGTTCATTAATAATTATAATGAAACATCTTATTATCTGAGAGGAATGGGATGAGAGCAAAAACATAAATGAATATAAATGATAGGGAATGAGTACATTTTTCATTTTTTTAAGTTTTTTTTAAAGGAATTTAGGAAAGATGATTAAAGAAGTATTTTTATTATAAAGAAGTGTTTTCTTTGTGTTATTTGTTTGATTTGTTATGTTTTCTTTTTGCTTTAGATAGTATCTTCCCATATTATTCAAGTTTCTTTAATTATTTATCGATTGGTAGCAGCTCAGAAAAATGAAATAAAGACCAAGACAAATAGATGCATCAAAGCCAGTGTTAACAGTAAATAGTTTAGAAGCATACAACAATGCTGAAGGATAAGAAGTAGAAATAAAAAATACAGAATAAATCATTACTCCTGATTAGCTCATGACAGAAAAGTAAATTGCTCATATTTGTTAAAATTACTAATAGAGGAGTTTCAAGAGAATTTAATTCACCTTTTCTTGAATGTGAAAATTCATTTCTTGCTCCTCAAATACCTCCCTTATTTATTTTATATTATACTCATTATTATTTAGACCTAAATAATTTCACGAGCCCTAACTCAAATCGCAACTTCCATCAAGATGTCGTGAAGATTATATCCTATATAAGGCACCTGTGTATCCAGATGCTACTACCTATGAATTGACTGAAGAAGACCTACATTTCCTCTCCACCATTAATGAGAAACTATAAACTCCTATCACCATAGAAGACTTTGAAAGTTATCTTGCACTTCTTGATGCTAAGAGCGGAAAAGATGTGGAAATTGATTTTTGTGAATTTCTCAAATTGAAACCTAATTTACCGCGAACATTAAGTCAATAAACTCTAGCTTAGGAATAATTATATAACTATTTTAAGAAGTAGAGATAGCATTTTTCTCGATCACTTACAAGATTCCTTATGCATCCATATTATGAAGATAATAATCCTCATTTGGCTTTTCGTCCTAGAACATAACCTATGGATAGAACTATGAAATTAAGAAGAGGTAATCCATAAAACACAAGAGGAGTTAATGAGATGGAAAACTTAGGTTAAAAGATAGTGTTTTTAAAAAAAGATCTATTGATTGTTTCAAATATTATAGATTAAAGTATTTAGAGAGAAAAAGCGATGGAAATTGAAAGAAGATTTAATTTTTGTAAATTCATTAGAGAATTCTTTGATTAATCCAAAAAGGAAAAAGATAACAACGCCGAAATAAGGTTGTGGTCTAAAGATTGTTTTGTTAGAGAATGTTTAGACAAGTGTTCTATTAATATAGTAGAAAGAGCTGATGAAATGTTTGATAATATATCAAAAGAGATTCTTCTATGGAGAGAATTGAATGAATAGTAGAAAAAAGAAAAATAAAGGAAAGAGGATTAGATTCTTAAATTTGAAAAACAAATTGAAGATATTATAGCAGATAAATCTAAATTTGAAGAAAAACCACCTTTTATACCACCACCAATAGAAATTATATAGCCCGTATAACCTCCCCCATAAGTTGTTGTAGTTCCTTAGGAACCACCTGATGAGAAGATGGAAAGTGTGGCCAAATTCTTAGCGACTTTATATTTAGAAGCTAGGAAATATCAATTTAGTTTCGATTAAGTGTTATCGGATTAATTTCCCATTTATAAGATTTAAAATGCTTAGCAATAAGTTAATTCTAAAAGTGTATTCCCATTTTCATTAATGTAAATAGAAGGAAGTGATATTGTTTGTAAAGTAAGAAAGGATAGGTGTTTAGAAAAAAAGAATTCTGCATATTGGGAAAGTTATTAAGATTAATAATTAACAAGTACATTATATTATTAACATTAATATTTCAAAGATAAAGTTAATGATATAATGGAAATGGCAGATATGGATTAAATGGTTTATGCTTTAGGAATTGATGATGATAAATTAGACGAGGAAGAAAAGTTATTCAAAAAAAAAGTAAAGAATAATTCAAGTAGAATAACAGGGACAAATGGTGGACAATTAAAATGATATTTAAACTTATTCGATATATGAAAAATTAAATAGATTAAACATTTATATTAGAATAAGTAATTATATTTAGTTGTTTATATTGTATTTGTATAAATGTACTTTGTAATAAAACTCAATAAAAGAAACCAAGGATTTTACCTCCAATGTGTCTTTATCTAGCTTCTTCATGAGTAAGAATGCCAACATTAGTAGTTAAAACAACGCATCCAAATTGTCTAGCTGGCAAAATATTATTAGCCCATCTTTCAAATTCACCTAGAGTAACATCATAACGAGGTGAAATGACTCCACATTTATTAATGCGACCTTCCATATATTGTATATGGTACCCAATAATTCTACAACAATTTTGCCACTTCTGTGATCATCGACTATTTCGAATTCTCCAATATATCCATGTCTCTACATGACTTATAAGAATTTCACAACCAATTTGGATGTAGGTCTTATTAACACTTATTTTCTTCCTTATCTTTTCGAATAAAACAATATATTTTACCTTTCAGCATTCACTATTGAACGAAGGCAATCATTTAGAACGTTCATCTTGACCATTTTAAAATAAAGATTTAAAAATATATTAATTATTTTTATAAAGTTGTTCTTGAAAAAAAAAAAAAAATGAAATCGAAAAAAAATAAAAAAAAATTTAATTATTGAAGTTTTGATTATTATTTGAAAATTTGAATCAAGAAAGTTAATAAATATAGAATATTCATTAATCTCACTATTCGATATAATGTTATTTTTAATAAAATATAAATTCAGATATTCATTAGTTAAGCTTAATCTAATTTAATATCTTTAATAATGTCTCTAAGAAAATCTTTAACTTAAGCCCATATCAAAACAATTTTGATTTCTGAAGCTCGAGGAAAATTCAAGAGATGTTAGCTGTGTTAGAAGGAATTTGGATTATTGAAACCTGAGCATCAATGCAAAAGGTTCAATTAATCCTGATATTTTAGATGTCGTCGTGCTGTTTGTAAATAATGTTCCGAACACAAAATCATTTATATAACAGAAACAGGACCTAGTAAAAGACCAAGACGAATCTGTAATTCTTGTAAGGATGAGAGTGATTGGATCAAAAAGTTTATAGAACAGTAAAAGATAGTTTTTGGAACCAATACGTTTGCTTTAGATTGGCTAAAAGCATCAGGTTTGACGGTAGAGCATTCAAATTTAGTAAAGATATTTTTTTATATAATAGGAATATGAAAAAGCACAAAGATAATAAAATCCACCAAAGGAACACATTGATTATTAGAAAATGAAATCAGAATTAAACTCTGTTATGTTAGAGTTGTGGTTGAATCTCAATTTTTCTCTTAGAGAATTCATAACATATTTAATCAAAGATAATGAACATGAGTTGTTGACTTCAAAAATAAGTAGGGTTTTAGGTACTCTGTTACTCTAGTATCCGAATATTGGATATAGCCCAGATTAAATTCTCATCACCCTATTTTTACTTTGTTTTTCTTCTGAAGCATCATCTTATGTTTTACTTACTATACTGTATTCTGATATAATTCCTTCCATTACCTATCCAACACAATTAAAAAAGACATCATATGATTATTTAAAAGAAACAGAAAAAATAATTTAAGTGCTAGAGTAGGCTTATAAATTAAAATAAAGTGAAGTAACACATATAAAACCCTTTTTGAGGAACAGAGTGTCAAGATATTTATAACCTTTTGGGATTAATTTCTTTCTTTTATAGACAAGTTTTTTCATTTTCAATTAAGTATTTTTGAGTCCAACTTTGGGTTATGACAATTTTTTAAAGTGTTTGGCTTCTTCATTTTATCTTACCTATGATGAAATTAAATAATTCCACCAGCAATTTGATGAAATAGAAGGATAAGTAATGAAGGGAGTTTCCTTAGGATTAATCGAAAAAAATTACATTTAAACAAAATTGATCATATTTCTATCTCATTCTTAAGGTATGACTTAAAGTGTAATAGTTTAAAGACCACAAGAAAAAACTAAGGAAACACATTAAATTAAAGTTGAATTTATTAAGGATTAAAATAATTATTAAAAAAATGAATAGGATGCTGAGATGCTTAAGTATTCAGTAACTTAGACAAATGAGTTTTAAAATTTAAGGAGGAAAACAGTTGAAATCACTCTATAACCATAAGTAGATGAAGAAAAGGAGACTTTAAAAAAATATATATAATAAGTTGAAGAACTATTAATTATAAAACATAAATTAGTTACCGAATTACAATTATAAGTGAAAGAACTTTAAAATTAATCATTGTAAATAGTCAATTAAGATGTAGATTAATAAGTCTTAGAAGTTAATGACTAATTACGAAAGAAATTAGCACATTAAGATTTAGAAATTTAAGCTTTATAAGAATAAAAAAAATACTCAGATAAAATTTAAGAGGATAATTAAAATATAATTCATAACTTATAGAAATCTAATTAGGACTTATATTCTTAATTGAATATTTAACTAAATTTAAATCAAGAACTCTAACGATAAATTGCAGATCTAAAAACTTTGTCCATTTAATAATAAGATAAAACAATGACTGCATCTTAGATTGAAAAAAACTATTAAATTAACATATCCTTATAATCTAGACAATCTGAATAAGAATTAAATTAATTGTTAGAAGAAGAAAGATAAAAAATATTTTAATTGGAATTACAAGTTAATTAATTAGATAAGGAATATATAGCTTTATAATAGTTAAATTAAGATAAACTTAGAATCATAGGAAATTTGGAAGTACGATTGATTTAAATGGAAGCTGCTAAAAGAGAGCATGAAAAATTTTCATCTGAAAACATGGAAATCAAAAAGAAATTATAAAATCATGAATTAGTAATTATCTAATAAACTGAATAATTGTAATAACTTTAATAAAAATATGATTTACAACTATTAAAACTAAATGCATTAAAAGAAGAAAAGGAGTATTTTAATAGTACTCAATAATTAAGTGAAAAAGATTCTTAGCACTAATTTGAAGTTTAAAAAATTTTAAAATAATTAGATGATTTGCAACAATAATACAACTCTGTTTCTATTTAGTTAATTGAAACTAAATAAATAAATTAAAGATTGGAGTAATTAATTATGGATAAAGATACAGAAATGTCTTAGCACCCGAAATATTAATCAGAAAAAGATTTTGTAATAGTAAATTTAATAGAAACTGATACATCTATTAAAGAAAGTAATTCCCATTAAAAAATATAATTACATGAAAATGACTAACAAATAAATAAGATTTAATTAGAATTGAATATAAATAGTAATACTAATTAATAAGAATTAAAATAAAATGAGACTTTAAGTTTTAAAGAACAATTACTCTTGCTAACTAAAGAACATAAATTATTAAAAGATCAACATAATTTGTTAATTATTGAATTAGAAGATTGTAAAACTAAATTGACTCATTTAAATTAAAAACATATTATATTAAACGAGACTCATTAATTAACCGTATAAGAATTAGATTCAATTAAATGTAAATTTAATTAGACATTTAATGTTCATAACCATTAACATGAATAACATAAATTCATAAATATTTAATTTTAAACAGAATAAACCAATTCTGTTTAAATTTAAGAAAAAAATACCATCATAAATCAACTCCAATAGTAACTAAGAACAATTGAGCAATCTCATTAAGCAGCAATTCAATCACATTTAAACAAAGTAAAAGAGTTAGAACTGATTATCATAACACATGAAAAATAAATACATGAATTTCAATCTTTGAGTGAAACTTAAAGAATTTAAATAGCTGAACTATTGGATAAGTTAGCTTAATTATAAACAGAAAAAGTTGAACATATCTCCAACAAACAACCTTTAACTATCTAGTTGGTTTCTAACTTAGAAAATAAGGAACATCATGTAGAATAAGAACTTATTTAATTGAAACAAAGAGTTTAAGAGTTAACTCATCATAATGAACAACTAAAGGTCATCATTATATAATTAGAAGATAGAATAGCTGTTTTAATAGCTGAAGTAAAAATTAAAGATACTGAAATTATTAAATCGCCCCCAGCTATGGAATCTTAATAATAAAATATGATAGACTATGAAGAATTAATTAGAAAGCTAAAAGCCTAGATTGTTGAATTAGAAAAATAAAACCTTAAATTAAAAACAACTTTGAAGCATTACAAAGACATTTCAAGAGAGATGGCAGAGTTAGATTGATTATTTGTTATGATATACAAGATTATATCAAATCATTATAAAAATTATACTTCTAAAATTTCTTTAGTAGAAAAGATTATATAAATTATGTATTTTATTCTTGAATTTTCAAAATTTCATTAATTATATAAATTATTTAGAAATATATTAGTTTATTTAATATTGTTTATAAATCTCTATTGAATAAATTTTTGCTTGTCTACATCTGCAGATAATAAATTTATCTAATTGACAGACGTGTAAACAGCTTTATGTATGTAAATACCATATTGCTTAAAAATTGAATTCAATTATTTTGATAAAAAATATTAATCAACTTGTCGTTTTAATGTCAATAAATATATGTTACAATTATCATAATTTATTTTTTTGAGTACTTTTCTCTATTAAAATGAATATATCTTAAATTTAGCTTAAAATGAAATTCTAAATATTTAACCTGTAAAAAAATCTAAGAGAATCCATTAAAATAATTTATGTTATTGTAAAATAAGCATTTAAATTTATAAACCATAATTATAAAGAAGTTTTCTACATAAATCCAACAATTATTAGATGAATTTAATATTATTTAGAAGAATTATTTTACATTCATTTAATTTTTTCGACTAAAATTAAAATATTTGTTTAATTTTATATTATTGATTTATTTGACATGTTTCTTAATTGCTCAGAATTAATAGCTATTATATATATATATAATTATATGTAATAATTATAAAAGAAAATAATTTAAATTTGAAGTACCCCGGTATTAGGATATTTTGGATATTCAAATGTGGGGATAACTGCTGAAATTCAAATAATTTTTTTAGAGAGTTTTCATCACACAACACTTTAAAAATGAGAGAAGTCATTTCTATTCACGTCGGATAAGGAGGTATTTAAGTTGGTAATGCCTGTTGGGAATTGTTCTGTCTTGAACACGGAATTCAACCAGATGGTTAAATGCCATCAGACAAGACTATCGGAGGAGGAGATGATGCCTTCAACACCTTTTTCTCAGAAACTGGTGCAGGAAAGCACGTCCCAAGAGCCGTCTTTTTGGATTTGGAACCAACAGTTATTGATGAAGTCAGAACAGGAACATACAGATAATTATTCCACCCAGAATAATTGATTTCAGGAAAAGAAGATGCTGCCAACAACTTCGCCAGAGGTCACTACACCATTGGTAAAGAAATCGTAGATTTGTGCTTGGACAGAATCAGAAAGTTAGCTGATAACTGCACAGGTCTTTAAGGATTTTTGGTCTTCCACTCAGTCGGAGGAGGAACAGGATCAGGATTAGGATCACTCTTATTGGAAAGATTATCAGTTGATTATGGTAAGAAATCAAAATTGGGTTTCACAATCTATCCCTCACCATAAGTCTCAACAGCAGTCGTTGAACCATACAACTCCATCTTGTCAACCCACTCATTGTTGGAACACACTGATGTCTGTGTTATGTTAGATAACGAAGCTATCTATGATATCTGCAGAAGAAACTTAGATATTGAAAGACCAACATACACAAACTTAAACAGATTGATTGCTTAAGTCATTTCCTCATTGACAGCTTCATTGAGATTCGATGGTGCCTTGAATGTCGATATCACTGAATTCTAAACCAACTTGGTCCCATATCCAAGAATCCACTTTATGCTTTGCTCATATGCTCCAATCATCTCAGCTGAAAAAGCTTATCATGAATAATTGTCAGTTGCTGAAATCACAAACTCAGCCTTTGAACCAGCCAATATGATGGCTAAGTGTGATCCAAGACATGGTAAATACATGGCTTGCTCCATGCTTTACAGAGGTGATGTCGTCCCCAAGGATGTCAACGCTGCTATTGCCACCATCAAAACAAAGAGAACCATCTAATTCGTCGACTGGTGCCCAACAGGATTCAAGGTCGGAATTAACTATTAACCACCAACAGTCGTCCCAGGAGGTGATTTGGCTAAAGTTATGAGAGCTGTTTGTATGATCTCCAACTCAACTGCCATTGCTGAAGTCTTCTCCAGACTTGATCACAAATTCGATCTTATGTATGCCAAGAGAGCCTTCGTCCACTGGTACGTCGGTGAAGGTATGGAAGAAGGAGAATTCTCTGAAGCCAGAGAAGATCTTGCTGCCTTAGAAAAGGATTATGAAGAAGTTGGTATTGAAACCGCTGAAGGAGAAGGTGAAGAAGGAGAAGCATGAGAAATCAATATATATATAAAAAATCAATATCCAAAAAATTTCAAAATTCTTCTTTATTTTTTACAATTAAATTTCTATATTCTAATGAAATTAATTTGTATAAATATTGTAATTACAATAACTTATACTCAAAATCTTTACATTGTTGATCTTTTGAAATTGTCTTCATTAATTTTCAAAATCCAAATGAATCTCAGAAGGTAACTTTTTTCTTTATAAAATGGAATTTTTTAGTCGGTTCAAATGATTGCTGCTATTTTTAATGATATTAATTATTCTTTAATCTTTAAAAAATTTAATTATTTTTTGATAATTCATTCTTATTAATTCAGTAGATTTGAAAACTTATAATAAATAAATTATATTTTTCATTTTGTTAAATTTGATTTAACATTTTACTTTATGAAACTATATAGAATAGCTGGTAGGGAGTTTTTATCTATTGAAATCATAATTATTCATCTTTAATTCTCTTTGAAAAAACTTTATTAGTGAAATTTTATAAATTTTAGAAATTTTCTCTTCGATGAAATTAAGATTGATAAATAAAATAGATGACAATAATTGCTAAGCTGACATAAATGTAAATGTAATACAAAGCCAAAGAAAAGTTTGATCTAGTGGTTTAGGAAATCCAACTTGGATAAGGTTCTATTAGAAAAAAATAAATTTGGTTTTTTTTTAAATTAATTATAAGTACATTTCTATTTGCATTTTATTTTGATTATTAAATGCATTTATTGTTAATTATAAATTGAAAAGATGGGGTTGCATGGTGTGCTTCTATCTTATTAGTATAATAAATGAAAATTGAAATAAATTAACAATCATGAATATATGGTTTTCTATTAGTTTAAACAGATAATTAGGATCTCATGGAATGTTTATTATTTAATAATTCAGAGATAGTATGTAATGAGTACCATCTAAAAAATATCTCAAATTATATAATTTTTGAGTAATTTTCATTAAGATTAGAAAAACTACAAATAAATTAATAATTAAATGTCAAAAATAATTTAAACAATAAAGCAACTAAATATTATTTACTGATTTATACCTATAAATATTTCTTAATAATGTGAAAACTTAAAGTAAGCGATATTACACCATAAATTAATCTTATAACTCTAATATTGATGAAAGTTAATTAAAATGTATAAAATGTAAATAATTAATTTTCATATTTATATAAAACAGTTCTTAACAAAAAAATTATAGAATTAATAAAATCTATGAGAGCAAAAATGAATTAAATTCTCTAATAATAAAAAGCAAATTTTTTTATTGTTTTAAAGTATTTTTGAGATAATATTCTATAATTTATGTGTAAGTAATCTATTGAATAGATAGTAATTTAAAAAGGAAGAAAATTTTATATTTTATTATAATATTGATTGGTATAGAATGCTTGCAAAAAATGATAATATTAGTATACTTGGATTTGTTCCAGCATTGGTCGTTCAATATTTAGCCAATCAATAATAAATAACTTAACTTCCCGAGAAATAAAATTTAAGATCTGTAGTGATGTTTGCTGATATATCAGGTTTCACTAATTTAACAGAAACATTATCAAAATTAGGAAATGAAGGAGCTGAGTTAATCGCATTTGCTATAAATCGATACATGGAGTTATTGGTATCAGCAATAAGTAAGAGTGGAGGAGATATTTTTAAGTTTGCTGGGGGTATTTGATGTACTAAATTTAGACGCAATGATTGTAGTTTGGCCTCCTTCTATAAAATAAAGCATTGTAGAAAACCACGAAGAATTAAAAGTAATATGTAGATTAGCCATTCAATCAGCTTTAGATATTTAATCAAAATTGAATAATACGACAATTTTAGAAGATATTAAACTCTCAGTTAAAATAGGATTTGGGATCGGAGATATTAATATAATATATGTGGGAGGTGTTTTTGGAAGAAGTGAATATTTAGCTACAGGAGATCCTCTAACTTAGGCATTTAAGAGTGAGCATCATGCAACTAGTGGAGGATAAATAATAGTGTCATAGGAGGTTTTTGATATGGTTTCTGACTTTTTTGTGTTTTAAAAGTTATAAACAGATTCTAACTTCTATATGGTTCTGAAATTGATTAATAATAAGGTGCAACTAAAGGCTGGAGCTTAAATAATAAAAAATAGACTGGGTGGGATTAATAAGTAATAAATAATGACATTTATACCAGCAGCATTGATTCCTTATATAGAGATTGAATAAGAGAAATGGAGTAGTGAATTAAGAAGAATAACAACTTTATTTATAAATTTAGGAATAGATTTAAGCGATGCTGATTCGAGATTGTAACATATTCAAAAGGTGATAGAAGTTGTGCAAAAATGTATATATATTAATGAAGGATCTCTTAATAAGTTGTTAATGGATGACAAAGGATCAACATTAATAGTAGGTTTTGGGTTGCCTCCTTTGAAACATTAAGATGATCCAATTCGTGCATTATTGGCAGCATAGTTGTTGGTAAAGCAATTGAGTTTAATAAATTGTAAATGTTATATTGGAGTTGCAACTGGAATAGTATTTACTGGAGTTGTAGGAACAAGTGGTTCTAGAAGAGAATATTCTATTTTAGGGGATGCAGTAAATTTAGCTGCACGATTAATGTAATTGGCGATAGCAGAGAATAAATCTATATTACTTTGTTAGAGGACAGCAGAAGATTGTGAGCATAAGATAGATTGTGAATTATTGAAAATGGTTTAATTGAAAGGAAAGAGTGGACTCATTCCTGTTTATTAAATCACATAATAGAAATCTATTTTAAAAATACATTTTTATTAGAGTAAAATGGGATTTAATTAAAAGGGGCTTGTTGGTGGTAAGGATAAGACTTAATAGATTTTGCATATTGTAAATACGTTTTTAATGATGGATAGAGATGGAAAGATATCTTTGACTGACATGGATATAGAGAGGGATTTTATTTTGTTGAAAGGTTGTTATGGAGTTGGGAAAACTTTTGTAATGAAAATATTAGAATATTAAATTAAATCAGAAAATCCAAAAGTTTTGATTTTAGAGTCTTCAATTAATTCATTTGAGAAGATATTTAAAGGTAATGGTTTCAAGAAAATCATTAAACAAATTTTTGAGATTGCTTTATCAAAGACTACATATAGTTAATAGGAATTATTGACATCAATCAGTAATGGAAACCAATTGGTTTAAAAAGTGTTAGAAGAATTATTGGATTTTAGTGAATGGTTAAATGATTATGTTAATAATTTTCCGAACTTTAATTCTTTATCAAATACAAGTGAAGAACAGATGATAAAATTAGTGGGTTAGGCAATTGTGAAATTGTTTGAAATTTATTTTGAATAATAATTGCCAGATAAGAAGAAGAGACTTTATTCATAAATGATGGATGATGAATCTGATGATGTTAATTCTAATGATTTATCGTCTGACAAAATTGATGTTCCTCCAATCATCATAATTCTTGATGATTTGCAATATTATGATTAGTTATCATTTTATGTAATTTAAATAATTAAGTTATTAGCTGATTAAGACAATAATCAAAAAATTTAATAGAATTTTACTTATTGGAGTTACAAGAGATTAATTTTGGGAAATTCCAATTATGAGTAGAAAAGGGAATTCTAGAAATCCAAATAGGTCCTAAGAATTAATCTATGATAGAGGAGTTGAATCAATTGTTAATTTATACAATGTTACTCCCAATGAGTTTATTATGAAAGGAATTAAAAATATTGAAGAATAAAAACATTTATTACTTTTATATTTTGGGTTTGAAAAGTTTTCAGATCCAAAAATACATGAGATTTTGCATTTGAAAAGTTGTAGATAACCTTTACTATTAATTCATTTAGTGAAATCATTATTAAATAATAAGTATCTAATAAAAGAGTAAGATAATGTATACGCTTCTTAATAATTATAATTACTATTTTAACATGAAGAATGGCTCCAGATAGAAATACCTTAGATATGTTATCAAGTTAATGGTCCCATAATTGATTCTCTCTCTTGTATTAATTTATTGCTTCTAAAATTTGCATGTGTTATTGGAGACATATTTGACATCTAAACCTTATTCAAAATAATCCCTTTTAAATAAATCAACCAAAATAAATTATTAATGGCTTTGAAATAACTTGTTTAATAAGATATAATAGAGTTTATGCATGATGATAATGAAAATCGTTATTACCGCTTTGTTACGCCATTTATGAGAGAATGCCTATATTAAAGTATGACATATACTCAAAGAAGATCTATTCACTCTTTGGTTGCTGAAGCCTTATAAATAATACCTTAACCATATGAAGATTATAAAGAGCTTAATAGATTAGAATATCATTGGAGAATGGCAGAATAAAGAATTAGTATTAAGAGTACGAATACAATGATAAAGTTTTCACATAAAGCTAAGAAATCTTTGATTGTGAAATAGATCCAAATGATATTGAAAACGGAAAATAATGTTAAGGTTCCTTTAAAGAAGGGATACATATACAAAAGATCAGATAAGAAAGTTTCATGGCAATATAGATATTGTATAATAAATAGTGAAAATATGATGTAAATATGTAATATAATTGTATTTCTTTAGTTTGTATCTAAATAATTAGATGATTGAGTAAACAGGAATTTTGCCATTAAAATTAATTACAACAATAATTCCAATTTTTGATAAATCTGATGATTAATAAGAATTTTGTTTGCAAGTAGGTGTGAGTGATTGGGTTAAGAAGGGAAAAATAAAAGGAAACAAAAGAGTTTTTCTTTTTGCTTTTGAATCTGAAGATTCTTTAGAAGAGTGGACCATATTTTTGGAATTTGTAAAAGCTAAATCAATATATAATGATTTTGTTGAAAATTTCGGAAGAATTCAGTTACCCATAAATTTAATAAATGAAGCTTATGATCCTCAACTAACAATATATTTACAGGAAATGTTCAAAGGATCAATAAAGAGATTCCGTTAACAGAATGTCACTGAGTAATTAAGTAATAAAAATAGAAAATCAACTCATTCAAAGCCATAATAACTTTAGATAGTTTAAAGTCCTATACCTAGTCATCATTCTCCTAATACTAATCCAAAAAGATTTTCAGTGAGATTCAGTGCAATAAGTGAATAAGAAGAAAAGTCTGACGATACACCAATAAAAGAGAAGTTAAGATAATTCTTTTTTGGATCTTTCGCTGTTTTATCAATTCATTTACTTACTCACATATTTGAACCAAATTATATAATACTGGGATAGGAAGGTAGAAATATGAGAAGATTGAAAAAAAATAGAAAACATAAAAATAATATGATGTAAAGAATTCCCAACATTCCTTCCATTATTGAATTCGATTTTTAGTGATTATTTATCAAAAAAAAAGTGTTATTTTTAAATAAATTTAATATCTTTTATTAAGTATGCCTATTTTGAGAAGAAAAGATCAATAGAAAGCCAAAAACTTGAACTTGAAATTTGTCATTGATTGCCAAGAACCAAAGGAAGATAAAGTAATTCATAGTGGCATAATTCCCTATGATAGGTTTTAAACTTGGATGAATTCGTGAGCTATCTCTAATCCAGAATCAAGGTTTAAGGAAAAACCGGAAATCTTGGAAGCGATGTCACTGTTACTGCCGAATAAGACAAGGTTGTTGTTACATCCACCATCCCATTCTCCAAGAGATATCTTAAATATTTAACAAAGAAATATTTGAAATAAGAAACCTTGAGAGAATATTTGTATGTGCACTCACATGACAAAGCCACATATTAATTGAAGTATTTCAATGTAGGCTAAGACGAGGAAGAATAAAAATGATCAAAATGACATTTTATTAGTACATTAATCAAGAATCAATATTTTTTATATTATGGTATATTTTTAAGCTGTCTTACTAATCTTATATCATTATATTTTTAATAGTTACTAAAACACTCCCAATTTTCTATTAATTTTCATTAATTATGAGAATAGAATTCCCACACTTTTGTATTTCTTAATTATGTTGTCAACATCTGTCTTTATTGACTATAAATGATTTTTATCATTAAATGTTGAAAATATCATTTTCCTTTGTTAATCTTCTTTCTTTCTTGATGCACTAAAAGCCAATAATTAAATTATTGTCTTTAATTCAACATCACCTTCAAATGCCCCACATCCCCATTTTCCAGTTGATATGGGTTGTAAGAATTCCTCATCTTTCGCTTATTATGATAATGAAAACCCAATAAATGCTTTGTTTAGCTCTCTTAAAATCTCTTCCTCTAAATATTGTATAATGGGATTAAAACGATAATTTCGAGCATCTAAAACTAAAATATTCTGATTTAAATTTTTAGGTTCTCTTTTCAAATATTTAAAATTAAAACCATATCCTAAATAATCGCAATATCTTATAGTGTTTTTGATTATCAAAACTTCATTCACATTTAATACTTTACAAAACACAACAGCAATTATATTTTCTGGCATAATAGTAAATAATATTTCTTCTTATACACATCCTGTTTGTAACACTCCTCCTCCAACATATTTATTTGCAAAATCAACTAATATCGAATTTTCTTACTCCTCAATATATGTATCAACAAAATCAATATTTAAAAGATTTTTTTCACAATTTGACCACAATTTTACATCTTAAAGGGTATTAGATTAATGATTTGGAAAGAATTGATGAATATGATAATTTTCATTGAATGATATTCTTTCAATTTTTACAATTTCATTTTCTTAATTTTCATCTGCAGTAATAAAATAATGAAGAAAGCATTTAGTTTTTTCTGCTTAGGTTTTAAGTACATACGTTAAATTACAAGGAGATGGGAATTTGCCAGATTTTTCATGTAAGAGCCCGAAAAATGCTAATGATAAAAATTGATAAATTTCTTTCCTTGTGAATTCAATAGATCCTTCAGAAATTAACAATTGTTTGTTTGGTCTTGATTCAATTAGATCTAAAGAGTATTGAGCCATTTTTGGAAGTGCTTATTAAAAAAATAAAACTCTTTAGGTTTCTTCTAGTTGTTAAATAGCATTTTCTAAACCATCTAAAGAATATTTTTATTAATTATTCAATTCCTTAATAAGAGGAATCGCAGAGAATAGATCTTTTTATTCAAGTAATTATGTCAAAAAGTGCTTTTATTAAAATGACAAAGTAGGATAAATAAAAAGTTGCATATTATTTGGTTCAATCTAATTCATAATTAATATATTTATTATATTAATAATATTTATGTATAAATATAATCATTACTGTAAATATTTTTCATATCTCTCTGTGTTTCTTTTAAGAACCTCTTCTAATGGACCCATTAATCTTCTAAATGAATTAAAATCGCAATATAATAAGACAACATCAGTCTAGATAAAATAAATCTATATTACTTTAGCAATAACGGTTGCTTATCTTGGAGTATTTTTCAATAGAGCTAATTCTCCAAAATAGTCTCCAGGTTTATAATCATAAACTTTTTCAGTTTAGCCCTTCCAATAAGCTTCTAATTCTCCTTCAATAATCAAATATATTCTATTTCCAATTTCACCCTATATAAATTATTTCTTGTACTTCATTAATAATGGTATCTTAAGCCTTGTGTTTTTCTTCCTTAAGCACATCACACAATTAAACTCTTTCATAATTATCCATTGATTATAGTAGTTCGATTTTACTTAGTATTTCTTCCATCTATTCTCTCTTTTTGATTGCAGAAAACTTCACTATATTATTAAAAGTCTCTCTATCTAGAGCAAAAGTTGTAACTTCCTCTATAGCCTTAATCGTGGCTGCTCTTGGTGCATTATACAATAAAGCTAATTCACCAAAAGATTCCCCTGGTATATATGTCTTTAATAGTTTCTCTTCCTCTAATCCTGTAAACTTTTTATAACATTCTAATCTTCCTTCATCAATTACATATAATTCATTTCCATCATCCCCTTGTTTTATTACAAACTCACCGGATCTTTTTATATTTATTATAAATTCTTACTAAAACTTTTTCTCCTCCATGGCTCCCAAAACAATATTCAGATCTTTTTCATCCAAAGCTTGAAACATAAATGAGTTAAGAATTCTTTTCTTTATTCTTTCTATTTATGCTTCTGACTTTTGTATAAATCTTGGTTTAAAGTCTTCCTTTTTATTGTAATCTCCATAAACTTCAGCAGAAACTGCTGCTCTAGTTTATTACTTTTATTGTTGTTTAATCTCCAAAACTACTTCTTCCTCATCCTCTTCTTCCTCACTGAGATCATGGTGAACAATTTACTGCACCTTAACCCCACTTTCTAACACAATCAATACTTATAATTACATTATTTTTGCAACCAATTTATTGACCATGCATAAACATCTTCTGGTCTCTCAATGACTATTCTAGCTATTAATTAATCAAACACTGGTTTAACTTTGTTTTTTATATAGTCTTATATATTAGCTTTTTTCTCACTCATAATCAATAATAAAATTAAATCAATAAACCAATAGATAAATGGATATATCAAGTTTAATTTCATTACTGCATATATTAATATTTTATTTTAAACACAAATTCAAATCTATTAAGATTACTAGCCACATTCTTTTATTTAATAGTTATGAATTTATATCTAAATATATAAAAAATAAATATCCAAAATGAGAAAGAAGGTTTCGACTCTGTAGGATTATGAAGAATGCAAACAACAACATCTCTTGAATTACCTAAGTACATTGGACGAAAAGGAATAAGAGAAATTAGTGGAAAAGTTAGAATCCATAAATATTAGAAATCTAATTGATGTAAACTATAATTCATAATTTAGGTCTATAGTCATTATAAAGATAAGCCTGTGTAAAATCGTGAACTAAATCCTATCTAAAATGTATTAAGAGTAGCCTCAACTCCTAAAGAAACTCTTTAACAATACTAAAAAATAGGAGAAAAATTAATTTCAGAGGGAAAAGGTAATTGTTAAAATTGAATTTTTATTAAGTTTGTGTGGCTATGATGGCAGGAGGATAAGGAACAAGGTTAGGTTTTAATAAAGCAAAGGGAATGTACGATATTGGTTTACCATCTCATAAGACTTTATTTCAAATTTTTTGTGAACGTATTTTGAGTCTGTAGAACATGATTCAATAAAAAGTTGGATAATGTTTACCTATTCAATTTTTTGTAATGACTTCTGATGTTAATCATGAAGAGACAACTTAGTTTTTCATTGATAATAATTATTTCAATCTTTAATCAGATCAAATTACATTTTTTCAATAAGATTCACTTCCTATTTTGTCAATAAATGGAGAAATTTTGTTGAATGATTAAACATCAATTTTAGAAGGACCAGACGGTAAGAATATAATTATTATTCTTGAAAAGGAAATGGAGGAATATACAGTAGTCTATATAATCAGGGCTATTTGGATTATATGAAATGTTTGGGAATTAAATACATTCATATATGTCCAGTTGATAATGTTCTATGTAAACTATGTGATCCAATTTGGATTGGATATGTAGAAGCAAACAATTTAACAATTTGTAGTAAATTTGTAAAAAAAGCACATGCAGAAGAAAAGGTAGGTATTCATGCTTTAATTAACAATAAACCTTGTGTAATAGGTAACATTTAAATTTAGAATAGAGTATAGTGAAATGTTGTAAGAAGATTTGCATAAGAAGAATGTTTAAGGAGAATTACTATATGATGCAGGTGGTATAGCTTAAATGATTTGTACAGTTGAATTCGCACATAAAATAATTGAAGATCCTTAAACAAGTAATTAATTAGCTGCTAAGTAATTCAAATTTCTAATTTTAGTTATCATGTAGCACAAAAAAAATATGATTATTTTGATTTTAATTAGAGAAAGTTGATCAAACCAGAGAAAATTAATGCTTTAAAATTTGAATTATTTTTTTTTGATTGTTTCCCTCTTTGTCCTTAAGAATAATTTGGATTAATAGAGGTAAGAAGGGAGGATGAATTTGCTCCTGTGAAAAATGCCCCTGGAGAAAAGAATGATACACCAGAAACTGCTAAAAAGTTGTATTTAGATCGTGATTAGAAATGGATCAAAAATTGCGGTTTTTAATTTCCATAGTTAGTGGAAATATGTGCTAAGGTTACATATTTTGGTGAAGGTCTAGAAAACATTCTGCCAAAATATTTAGGTAATAAATAAAATCCACTAATCATTAAAAATGATAGATAATCAACATAAAAATCTCCGCAATTAGTTAAATCACCATAACCAAAATAATAACCTTTATAATAACCATAATAATAATAGTAATAATAATAATAATAATAATAATAATAATAATAATAATCTAAATAACCAATAAAATAATAATAATAATAAAGTGGCGCTCCAAATTAATAAATATACCCTTAAATAATTTATACTTCATTAATCAATTCAGTACATCCTTAATTATTACAACCTAATTATTATCCATACTAATCAACACCTTAAAATTCTAAAAATATTTTAGTTTAAGAGAATCCAATTCATTAAAGTTAGGTTTTTAATCCTAGATTATCAATGCAACACTAAACTACATCCTAATAATAATTAAAATAAATCAAGGCATCTGCATTTCCTACTTAAACAATTGCTACTGTTAATACTCCAAAGTTAATTACTCCTTAAAGTAGATATTAGCCCATAATGTATTCATAAAATCTGGTGAATCCTAAATAAAGTATTATCTAACCTGTTTAAATCAATTCATCTTTATCACCACAAAGAGTCACATCATATTTCAAATAAAGAGCTGTAACTGTTCAAAGACCTACCATGTTTACATAATAGCGTCCTTTAATTGTATCAGCTCAATAATACGTACCATTAACAACAATAAAAAAATGAGTAAAATATTATAAAATTTAATTATTGAAAAAAATAATAGTAATATCAAAAATTCAAAATGAGTGATCTTATTAGTTAATATCATTATCTTCTTATTTTTTTACTAAATAACCTTCAATTTGTCGTCCTATTGATTTCAACTCAAGTGTAACGTTTAAATTAAAATTAAATAAATTTGGAAAATCTTCTTCCAACAATTTTTTTGTTTATTAACTAACTTGGACATAACCTTTCACTCCATTTGATTCCATCTTATTAGCAATTAACACATCTGGTCCATAAACATCATATCTTACGATGTCTGTACCCATAACCCCTCCAAATACAGATCCTGTATGCACTCCTATTCTCATATTAAGACCATCAAAATTTATTTGTTTCCTAACCTAAGCAATAATATTAATCATTTCAAAAGCTAATTCTACAATATTTTTCGCCTCTTAATGAGGATTTCTATTATTATAATCAATCATTCCTATGGCAACATAACAATCACCTATGGTATATAATTTATAAACATTTAAATCACAACATTTTCTATCAAATTCTACAAACAAATTTTTTAACATCACTAAAACTTCTTCTGGCTTTACTTTACTAGAGTATTCAGTGAAACCAGCTATGTCTGCAAATAAGATTGTGAGATCATCAATTTTATCACATATTCCTATATTACCTATTCTATCGTCTAAGAATTTATTGAGTATATGTTTTGGTAATAAATATTATAGCAATTATGATTCCTTTTATTGTTAAGTTTTAAATATGATTTTTTAGTTAAAACAACCTACTTACTATTATTCAATCAATAAAATCAACATAATATTATACATTGAACAAATGATAACAAAATAAATTGAAATGATTTGTGTTCCATCAATAGCTAAAATAATTGTAGAATAAAATGCAATTGCTATACTAAATAATACTTTGATCCAAAAGCTTAGAATTTAAATACTGCAAAATAACGATTAAATAAATATGATTTCATATACATGAATATTTTTTAAAAGGTCATTTTCGTCCAAAATTATTATTAATCCACTCAATAAAGCTTCAAAAGATAATAAAATTTATATAAATTTTTTCCACTTTTCAAAAAATTATCTGCTATTTACTAAAAATTAAATTAAATTAACTAAGCAACAAAGCCATTACAAAACTATAAAACCTAAATTTAAATTCTCATAAAATTGAATCTGGCAAAATGATTTAATTGTGTAATAAAGAACATATATTCTTAAATTTTATACTGTTTGATTTTTTGATTGAATTTTTACAAATTCTTAATATTCCTCATAACTAACAAATTGATTCATTTATTTCTTGTAGTAAGATATTTACAATAATTACATAAAAGATGTTTCTTTTATTATATTATGCTCAAGTGTATATTCATTTTTTAAAAGAATTACATTCTCTAATTAATTTATGAATTATTACCAATAATTATTCATAATCAATCTACTCATCAATTTCTGGTTCGTAATTTTCAAGTTAAAATTTATTTTAAAATATGGTTACTAATCTTTTAAAGGTACTAGGTTTAGCTTATGATTGTTTACGATTCTTCTCATCACCTTTCGATAATACTTAGATTGAATTTCTAGATTTTTCTTCATGAGGCTAATGATATGTTGGATCTCTAGTTTTAATTCCAAAAACATTTGGTGCTCCTTATTCTTACATCTAATCCGTTTTTTATTTCATTGTATCAATTTAAGTTAATACAGTTTTCCTTTTCTTTAGATCTTTCTTAAATATTTCAGGATTCTTCCTTACAACACATTAACTACGACCATCTTTACTTTAAACATCTTATTCAACTTCCATTAACAATGGATTATCTTTCTTTTATATTTTGAATTTATAAATGTAAGTAGGTCTAACTCCTAATCCTTTCATTTCAACATTCCTTATTTCAAATTCTATATTTTCATTTTTCAATTAATCGAATGCTTATTCTGATAGTGTAATAGCATCTTCTAAACCTGTTGAACATACTCTACTAGTTGTATTAACTGTATCACCAATCAAAGAAAATTAAGGCTTATGAAATCCGATAACTCCACTTATTGCCCCTCCATAATGAATACCAATTTTACCAACCAATTACTATCCTTTATATCCCCACCTATTGTCATCTATAAACTTACATCTTTGATCTTATGTATATCATCATTTATTCTGCTAAATTTAATGCTCTTTGAACCGGGTCCACTTAAGATAAATAAGTTAATTCTTATTCACATGCTTTCAAACCAGCTGATGCTAAATAAGTCTTACCAACTGTTTCAATCTTTTGAACTCCATAAATTTAACAATATTTATCAAATGTTCTAAAAATATCATCTAAAAATGTAATAATCTTATCTTTTTCTTCTATCACCATCTAATCAAAATTACAAATGTCACAAAATACTATTGCTACCAAACCTTAATTTTAATGTATGTTGTATTAATCAGCTATTAAAATTATAATAAATTATTACTTTCATTTAATCTATCTCGAATGAATTTAGGTAATAAAATACCCAAAATATCATTAATTTTATTATTTTGCTCTATAAAATTCAATTTATTCTATGCTTGATCTTCTTCTAATTAAATAAACTAATAGAATGCAAAAAATATTTACATAACTTTTTACAAAATATTGTAACACAGAAAAAAGAATAATAAATTATATGATAGCAACTTAATTTGAAATTATTGAATCATTCTCGATAACATACCAAGATATATATCCAATCATTGTTGCGACAGTTGTAGTGACATATATTCTAAAATCATATATAGGGTGAAATTTAATTGACAACTCATAAGCAATAAAAAATTCAATCGTTAAAACAGAACTTATATTCTCTATAGATTTTATTACAAATAGTATAGAAATATTAGCAGCTGTTGATAAGATGAATTTTGCATATTCTAAATATTCTTATTGATTTGTTGGTAATTTTATAACAAGATGAATTGCAAAATATACAGCTTATAAACAAAAGTTTACTAAATAATCTATTAAAAAAAAGTCATTTCTATCCTAATAAAAGTACATAATAATTATAAATGTGCTATGATAGAAAAGTAATTAGAAACTTTAAATAATTTATTTCTTTTTCCACATTAATATTGTTTAAGCCTTCTTAAATATTTATTAACGCCATTATCCAAACTTACTTTAGTTATTTTGTTAATTTAACAGTACTAATTAATAAGATATGTTATTATACATTTTTATATACTCAAATCTACTTGTTCAATATTTTCGAAAAGTTCATTAACTCTATTTTATAAAATAGTCGTCAATGTCTTCTTTTTTTATTTCTATGCGATTATTAATGAAAGGTAATTTAAATAAGAAAGAAAGTCTTCATTAAAATTTGGTATGCTTATGCTATGTTAATTTTCCAAATAATCCAATAGTATATTTGTAGTTAAAATGAAGGTTATTCCTAAAATTATTGAAAAGACATCTTATAAATCTATTGGTTTATTCCATTCATTGTTCTAGAGACTGTCAAATAAAATGTAGAGGTAAAATATTATAGGGAAAAGACCAGCTAAAATGATTGCTTCAATGATGTTCAAATTAATCATTAAATACAACCAATCACTTATACTAATTGACATAAATATATATAAATAGTATTCCAATTCATTCATTCTATAAATAAATATACTAGAAATAAGAATACCTTAGACCATATGTTTTGTAATCATTATTATCGTATTTTTTATTGATAATCTATGTTATGAATACTTTTGTAATAAAATTGATTAATCTTTATTGTTTTTTAATCTTTTTGATTTATCAACAAAAGAATAGTGTTGAAGGGAAAATAAAAAGAACTAATACAAATAGAAATAAAATATGATTTCTAATAAATAATCCATTTAGTCTAAAGTATTCCATGTATAAATTGTAGTTACAAAAGTGAAAGATGTAACAAAAGTAATAGTTTTGCCCATAGTTTGTTAATATAAAGCTCTAAAAAATATTTTTAATAGGGGACTTTAGAAGAATAGAATTCGGTCCAATTATTTATAATCTTGTAAAATAACATCAGTATTAGAATTGACTTACATTTCATTAAAATAGCATTTTTCAAATATCAATCTTTATTTTAAAGACTTATTAAGTTAAGAGAAGAAATTCTTTTTTTCTTCTTTTTCAGTTTTTTAATTTTAAAACTTACTAAATTATTATAATTACAATAATTGTATTTGACATCCAAGAAAGCATCTTAATAAACTTTAATTTTCATGTAATATATTAATAGTTTTATCTGATGTACACCACATATCTTAAACAATATTGAGTTAATCTTAAGTAGCTTAATATAGAAACAAAACTTTAGTAAAGCTAAGTATTAATTTAAGATTATTTTTGAAATAATTGTTTTCCATGATGTATTATAAAGTTTAATTATTCATCATAAGAATAATTTTCTTAGTTCTAGGTTTTTCATCAACTTAATCAACAGTTATTTATTTTTATGAATTAAGTGCTGATATTTTAATAAATTAAGAAGAGTTAATGCTTGCTTGACCAAATGTATTAGAAAAATCTTGAAGACTTTATTTAAAATATGCGCGCAAATCTTCCTCATTTTATTGATTGAAATGCAAGACCAAATCATTCTATAATAAGAGATCTGATTAATAGAGAATTGACGTTGAAAATATTTCTTGGTTTTGAGTATAGACAAACATTTAATATTCAGATTTTCTTACATTTCTCATAAAATCTTAACAATCAGACTTCAATGTATACCTTAGTCCCAAAATAATATTTAACTTAAATACCTATTCCATTAAAGTATATAATTAATTATCTGGAGTGTTACTTTCAACAGATTATAAAAATACATTAGCACTTTCTTCTGTTAAATAGCAATATGAATAATATATGTAATGGAGTTAATCATATTAATGTTTCCATATTTTACCATCAATCCCTTCATTTTTCTTTACATTTGCTTCTCTTAAAAAGAGGATATATTCTTTATCATCATCCCAATAAGCATCAACCATTTCAAATAACATAAATAGTCTTTATCTTTAAATATCCAATTTTGTAATGACTAATTTAAAAGAATGAAATTCTTGTTTAATCTAAATTATATAATGTTAGACATTCCTAAATATAAAATTTATATATATTACTAAACATTATTAACGCATATGAATTCATAACCCATCTCTTTAGCTAAGTTTACTTGTTTCTAATCTAATTATCCAAGAAATTTATTTTTAACTTTTTATTCTTTTTTTTCTGTTATCAACAATTTGGAAAAAGCAAGATGATTCATAGCTAATTAAAGTAATAAAGGATTTAATTCATTTGGATCATTATTTCTCATCATATTTTGACATAACTCTTATTCATTTATTAAATAATCTTCTTATTTAAATTATTCTTTAGATTATTAATATCCTTTTGAACTTCGAATTGGATTAGATACTCTTTAGAATGTTTCATTGTAACCATCATGATTTTCAATTAATGTTTTATCCTTTGAAGTTTAATCTGGTTAAACTAATGGAATATAGTTTTAATTAAACTCTTCCTTAGATTCTTATTATTCAAAGTAGATAAATCTTCCTTAAACAGATTTTGGAATTTAATTAATTCTGCAATCTCTTTAACTTAATAGTTCAGATCCGTATTGATTATCTTCCTCCTCTAAAATAATAAAATCATTATATTAAATACCATCTCTTTCATTTTAAATAACTTCACTTTATATGTTAAGGCCTGCTTAAGTTTAAATAACAAATTAAATAAATTTTTCTTCTTCAACTTCACATAATTTATTATCATAAATAATACATTGAAGTTTAAAGGATTGTTCAATAAATGCATCCACACTAATTGTTAAAAATTATTTATTAATGTATTTATCAATATGACAAGACATAATTTATTTTTAATCTATAGTTCCTATTCCTTTTAATTGTATGATGCTACAAGTTTTATAATAAATTTTATAGAAGTGAGGCACCATCAAAATCAAATATATACAATTATCAATAATAATTTAAGTTATCGATCTAAAATTTCTTAAAAACTCGTTTTAATTGAAAACTATAATTTGAATCTTAAATTTATTTTATATTATTACAATAACAATAACCAATAGAATTATATAATGTTAAAGGTATTAAGAATTTTCGAATCTAAGTTATCCTATATATCTTGTATAACATTAACAGCTGTTTCCAACTTTTGCTGCAATTCCTAAAATCCATGGAGTAGCCAGTAATCTTTCTTAACAAAATATAAAATTTTCAAATCCAAATATTCTTGATTAAGGATCTTTTTTCAATTAGAAAAAGCCTTTAATGTTAAAATTATGTTCATAAAAAACTATGTTTCCTGTTAATGATTTTTTAAATTAAGCTAAGTTCTAAGAATCAGCTTAAATTGTAAATTAAATACGTTACATCTATTTTATACTACTGGTTTTCTAACTGTTGTAGATGAATAATCACATAATTGATGTTACACACTAAAGTTTTCATCATTACAATGTAGAACCAATATATCACATGGTGCTCTTTGGTTTCTTTCTAATATTATTACATCTCCTATCATAATATTTTCAACATTTTGTAATTTGATTAGATTCATTTTATCACTTTCCATTTTCTTCAATTTTTCATTCAAGGGTATTTTTTATGCAGTAGGTGTAACATCTTGTTAAAATAATTTGGGAACTTTTTTTTTAAACTCAATAATTAGTGGATCATTCTCCATTAATTATATCTATTTTAATTTCAAAGCCATATCCTTATGTATTAATGGACTCATTTGGTTATATTTATTTGCGTTTTCACTTTTGATATTTTTTGCACTCTATTAATATTTATATGATATATTTTAAAAGGGAATGGATACGTTAGCTAAATAATATATTTAATAGTTTACAAATAATAGTCCCTTTTTTCTAATTTTACGCTTATTCTGCTTTTTGAATTTAAAATTGAGAGTTTTTTTCAACTTATGATTTACTCTTTTGCCTTTGATTACTTTCGCTTTAATCTTTTTTATTTAATCTTTCTTTAATCTTTTCAATAATTTCTTTATTGATAATACATTCATCCCATTGTTTCAGTACTCTTGCTTCTTAAGTATTTATCATTTAATCCATTTTTCTAATTTTTATAAAATTATGAAAATCAACTAGCCATTATTGAATTATCAAAAGAATCCCTACAAAATACAATGCTTATGAAGAGAAGACTTATAAAATAAGTAGGAGAAAATATATGATATTTTCTTTTAGAGCCCTAAGTGGAAAAATATAATCGAGATTAGCCCTTTTTATTTTATTCTCAATTTCATTAAAACCATCAGATAAAACAGTCTCTCCATTTCGAAATTAAATCTTAATAATACTATTTATATTGAGATAGTACTTGGTATGTGCTTTTTTTGATCTCATTATTCTTCCTATAATTCAGAAATAATTATTTCATTTTAATTTATAACAGAATGTCAATCAATTAAGAACTAAGTTTCGACTCAAAATCACGATGTAATTTTAAAAATTAAAAATCTGAATCGCATTATAATGATTTGATAGAATAATGGTAAGATAAAATTTAGAGTCTGTAATAAAATATTCAAGAAATGCAACAACAAAAAGAAGATGTCAAAAATGCATTAATAGAAGCTTAGTCTAGATTAAAAAATAAGAGAAATCACCTAGAGGATTCAAAAGATTGTCTAAATGAAACTAAGTCTTTAGATAATATAATTCCAATTGATTTAGATAAATTGAATTATTCAATGAATGAATATTTAGATGATAATATGACAACTTAAGAATCCTAGTCTTAATCATAAATCTAAAATCTTAAATTTTAACCCATTGCATCATTTTTAATAGAAATTGAATTAAAAGAACGTTATCTTTAAAATTTTATTGATTTAAGAATTTATGACAATGTAGGTCTCTCAAATTCATTATCTTCAACTAATTAATGTAAATATTTGCTAAATAAATATGGTATTGATAGATTAGGATATTAAAGAAGAATTTTAACTAAATTAGATGAATGTATGTATATTAAATTTATAAATAGAAATGGGCTTAATTTCTAAAAAAGGATTACTTGAAAATTTGCAACTCTACTAAAATTAAATACCAACAATAAAACAATGGTTAAAATCAATAAATTTTCAACAATACTACCCCAACTTTATCCTTGCTGGCTATGACAATTTTTATTATCTGATTTACTAAGAGTAAGGTTAATACAAATTAAATGAATAAGATTTTTAAGAATATTTCTTTATTGATAATGAATCTGATTCTAAATTAATATTGGCACATTTAACAATAAGTATATATGTTTATTATCATTACTAGTTTGTGATAAAATTAAAAACTTCAATTTATGGAATGTTTAAACATAAAAAAAAAAGATAAAAGATCCTGAATCTGGTTTAATTTAATGCACACTACCAAACAATAAATGTATAATTTTCTGAATTTATGAATTTAATTAATTAGTTAAAATTAAAATCATTTAAAAAATTTTTGTCTTTCTAAAATTTCACAAATTTCTTAATTTTAATAAAGTTCATTTAGTTATTGAACTGATTTTCTATTTTTAGTGAGTAAATCAGTTCTTGCACCATTTTTTAAAAGAAGTCTTACTAATTATGGATTTTGTTTCTTTATTGCTATGTGAATTGCATAGAATCCTTTCTAAAATCATTTTTAATATATAAATACTTGATCAGGTGTATTAATTATGGATTTGTCAAAAGATTTTTCTTAAAAAAATTAAGATAAAGCTTTGCAATCACAATTTTATACTAACTAAAAAAAGTATTATTGTTTTTCAGATATCTCAGGCTATTTAAATCGTTCAACCAATTGTTCAATATTAGCCTTTGATTCCAATATTTTAGATGACATATATTCAGTAACATCTTCTACTTCTATACTTTAAATTGATGGTTTATGACAATGTTAAGGATTTAGAATACTAGATTATCTTTGCAACACTTGTGTTTTTTTATGTAACTTTTTATTTGGTTCTATATTTAGTAATTTATTTAATTATCTCTTTCCCTATAAATTAACTTTCTTAAGATCATTTATAGTTGGATCTATTAGATATGTTCCATTAAAGACTTTAGAAGTATTTATTTTTGATCTTAAACACTGTTTTCTAAAATATAATAAAGTGTAATACAATTGTTCTTCAACCGACATAAATTCAATTTCTTCTTAACTCAATTCATTATAGTTCTTTTGATTTTAATTTACACTTTTTGGATTCCTTTGTATTTTTATCTTGAATTTACTAAATTAAGCTTACTTTAGACAAAATATTTTTAGCTTATTATTGCTCAATTCTGCTTGAATAAGGTTATGAATAAACATCTTTTAATGTAGAAAGATCTTGACTATTTAGTTTACTCATTTTTAACAAATTTAATTAGACTATTTTCTAATCAATTACTCCAGACTTCAAATATTCTGATAGAGCTTGCTTATGAATTTTATAAAGAACATTTTCACCAAGATGAAATTTTCTACCACTTAAAGAGTCTGATTAATTACTAATTTGACAGTTTATGTTTTAAGAAGGCAACCGTGGTAAAGAATGCATTTCAGCGAATTAATTAATTAATTTTTAATATATTTGAAAATTAAGTAATAATATTTAGGTCTTTTTTACTAAATATTCTTTGATTATAAATTTAACGAATATATATAATAAACTTTTAAATAATACTATTTGATAAACTAGATGAAACTGTTTTTTAATCAAAATTAATCAAAATCATTAAGATACTCTGTTTGCTTATTTCTAAATATAAAGTTAACGCCTAGAGGTGATGGATTGCTTTCTAGATCTGATTCATATTCTTTTTCAACATTATTCAAAAAATCGAATTCTTCTTCTAATTTAATCATCGAAGTTTCTTCTTATCTTTAATAATTTTATTAATTTGAGATTATATCCTATCCATTTTCACTAGTCTTTTCAACTTAATTGATATCTGGTTGAATTTTCAAATCACCTTTTTTATTTTATTTTTTATTTTGTTTATTTTATTTGACTTTTTCAGTTTTTAATATTTTTTTGAGCTTTTTTGAATTTTTTCTTACGTAATTTCTCAGCACACCCATTTTTTCATTTACAAATTGATTGATGTCAGTCAACAATTTAACTTTTTTAAATAATTGATTATAATCTTCTAAACTTTTTTTTGGAATTCCTATAATCTCAGCTGCTTTATTTAAGGTTAATCTCTTTATAGTGCCATCAGATTAAGGAAATCCATTTAAGATAATCATTTTCCATTAATTTACTCTATCAATTACTTCGCCAACTAACCTTTCTTTCACTCTTCTGTGAATTGTTATTGAATTATCATTATTAAATTGATTCATTAGTTTAAAGTAAATATTATTAATTTTTTAAATAACAAAAAGCACATATAGACTTTAATTAATGATATTTAAATGTAATTAATATAACAAAATCAGAATTACTTCTTTTATAGTTATAATACAATTTAGAATTCTAATTCTTATTATTTAGTCAGAATAACAATGTATACACTTTGACACTTTTGAAAACCTTACTTTATATATTCACATAACATCCAATTTTTGGTTGCTCTCCCATGTATTATCTATTTTAAAACATGAATTTTATAATATTTAACTTTATTATTCAAATAGAATTCCTAATTCAAAATTTAAATAATGTATTTATTAATAAATTTAAAACGAGGTCTATAATTTATAGATACTTGCATTGGTAAATCTAAATTTCTCCTGATACTAATAATATGTAGATAGTTACAAATTTTACTTATTCCACCTTTAGTTAAAATTCTTATGAGTCTAATAAATTTAATTTAATTAAATTCTATATCAACATCAACTGTTAAAGAATAATATTCTCATTATGTGAATTTTCTATTATGTATAAAATATATTTTATTTACAAAAAATAGCACAACTATTGATGAAATGAATAATTTTTAGAAGCGAAAGAGTTTTTACTCAATTAACTTTTTGGAAAAATTATAAAGTTTATTTACATTTTTAGAATATTTATCTAAATATTAATATCTAATAATTAAATAAAATAAATCTAAATTTTTAATCAATACGTATTTAACTTAATGATAGTTATTTTAAAATGTAAAATTAGATAAGTTTACACCAAACATGTTAAAGAAACAATACCTTATTAGATGAGAGAGAAGATTAAATAAATAATAGCTATTATCTAGAGTTAATAACAATCTAAGATTTGCTTTAAAAAATGATCATTTTTAATTAATGTTATATTAGTATAAAAAATGATACCACTGTTTTTAAATTAAATGAGCTTCTCAGTTATTCAGTTTTAAATTTTGAAAAATAGTTTTGTCATAACAAATTTCCTATATTATCCTTTAATAAAACCTATTTTATCAATAAATAATTATTATAATTTAAATATGTTTAATGTTTACTTTGATTATTATTATAAATATTTAGTTAATTTAAAATTCTAAACTTAATATAAAATTAATGATGAGGATAAAAAAGGTATTAAATTTAATTTAGTATTTTATAAAATAATTTTAAAATTATGGGTTAGCAAATGAGTCAGAAAATTAATTAGTATTATTAATGTTTTTATTTTTAGGATTTGGAAATGAGGAACAGAAATTATTAGATTTATAAATATAATTGTGGATATGGAATAAATATTTGTATTTAAAGTTTATAATAAATGTATTAAGAATTTACAACCTTAATTAATGGGATGAGTAATTTGATTCCAAAGAAGAATATTGCTGAGGTTTATAAACATAATAAGCAACGATAATTGAATTTACTTTAGAGGAAGAGTTGGGCTCCGTCAATAAAGTACTCAATGTTTGAAACAAATTATGGGACAAATGATTATCAAATAGTGGCTTAGGAGAGTTCAGATTCTGAATCTATAGTTTTTACACCTTCATAATATCCATCATTACATAAAGTTGCTTCTAAAATATTTATGATTTCGCAATATTCTCAGATTCCTTGTTCAACTGTATTAAAGGATGGTTTAAAATCTAAATTAATAATTAAAAACATTGAAGAAACCATTGATATAGAGAAAGTATAGGAATTTGTGGATAAGCTACCAATAAAAGGATTTGTATAAGAAATAAAATTAATATACTACTAATCAAATCCATGCATATTATTACAGTTGAAAACAGATTAGCCATTAATTGTGGCAAATCAATTTATGAGCAAATAAAATCAGAAATAAGCCAAATCAATATTTGGTTATAAATTTAGTTGTGGCTAATTGGCATTAATGAATGAAGAGTTTGCTGCAATTATTTTGAGAGGGTTAGATAAAACCATAAATGCTAGTTAGTTAGAAAAGATAATTTGTTATACTTTGAAAATGGAATAAAAAGAATGTATAAGAGAATGTCAAAAACACATAATAGATATTGATGATATAGGATGCATAACTATTGTGCTGAAAGATTTAGAGTATTGCGAGAGAATTGTTGTGGAATTAAATGGAACAAATTTGAATGGAATATAAAAAAATAAAATATTAGTTAATGTTCATCCTGAATCTGTGAAAGTGCGAAAAATCGATTTAAGCCAATCTATCTAGAAAGGGCTATTACAAGTAAATAAATTAAGCAATATATAGAAATTCACCAAAGTTAATGAAGAAGAAATGAATTGACAATTTTAATTTATTATTTTATTATTTTTAGATTTCCCAAAACACTGTTGGTCATAGCAAAATCAAAATGAAAAACTCTTACATTGAGTATTTATATAATAATTAAATATATTTTTTTATTCTCAAATGACAGCCAAAGATGTTATCCTGAAGATCAACAAAGAAGCTGAATACAATGCTCTTACAGCTGAATTTTAAGGAAATGATACTAAATTTGTTGGAGAATATGAAAATGTCAGAATTCCAACAGATAAGAAGGAGAGTATTAAAGATGCTTTTAGAAAAGTAGCAACAGCATGTAAACCTACATTAAAGAAGTAATAATGACTTTTTACTTTAGTCTTTCTTTGAGATAAAATTGGTTAGATTTATAAGATAGAGTGTATAATAGAGCATAATACTACACAAGTATTAATTAATTAAATATATTTATTTAGCTGATGCAAATTCTTGCATTAGTGATGCAAGAAACGTAGCTGAAGTTAATGTTTGCTGCGACAATTATATTCAAAGACTCAATAATGATTTCTACAATGATGTATTGCAAATATTAAAAGATTATTGAGATATTTCATATATTAAATAAATACATAAAACAAAATATATATTTATATATAAAATTATCATTAAGATATTCGATTAATTAATTTAGACTAACCTAGTAACAGAATAATTATTTTTTAAGATATAATGATATTTTCAATAACCAAATCAAAACCATCACAGTAGCATAATATATAAAATAATAAATAAATTTTTATTTGTGCAGAACAATAAAATTTTATAAATTAATGTTCAACAACATCCAACTCCTTGCTTTTTATCTTCTATAACATCATTTGATTTTAGTTATTAGGTTTGATTCTATTATTACTGCAATTAAGGGGCTTTCTAAATAATAAAATTAACTATTTACTTATTACTAAGGTAGCTATTAAGATTATTATTCAGTTGGATTTCCTTATAAATCATAGGACAATTTTTTAAAGAATTCTGCAACATTATGTGCACTTTTAGCAGATACTTCAGAAAAATAGGCTCCTAATTCCTTTAAACTGTCAATTAGAAATTCTTACTTTGGCTTTTGCTTCAGCTACATCAGCTTGAATCTACCTATCTTAATCAAGATCAGTCTTATTTCCCAAAATATAAATTAAAACTTCATCGCCTCTTTCTTCTTTCACATCTTCAATCCATTTTGGCAAATCTGAAAATGATTTTTCATCTTAATTATAATATATTACACTTACTTGTTATATCATAGCATATAATGGCAGCTTAAGAATCTCTTATATAACTAGGAATAAGAGATCTGAATCTTTCCTATCCAGCAGTATCCCACAACTATAGTCTGACTGATTTATTATCAACTTAAAGTGTTTTGGAAATAAAATCAATTCCAACAGTAGGCTATTATAATTTGAATTCTAAATACCTATTCATTGCCTGTAAAATTGTCAAAAATAAATCGATTTATTATCGATGTCTTACCAACTGACTAATTACCTAAGAAAACTATTTTAAACTTCTGCATAGGTCCACTTGTTGTATTTTACGCCATGTAAATTCAAATAAAATATAATAATATTTTTCAATATTTATAATTCCCTAAAACTCCCAACTATTTAAATTAGCAAACATCTATAACTTCTAAATATCTATTCGATATTAAAAATAGTTCCTTTTCATTTTTCATATATCTACATTGTTCTGTTTATAATTAATTAAAAATCCGCTATTAAACATCTTTAACACTTATCATAAATTATCAAATAAGCTTAAGTCTAATAATCCCAAAAATTTAATAATTCATTCTACAAAATCTTTATTCTGTAAATATCTATAATTTAATAATTATAATTTCAGTTTTAATTTAACCAAATCAATTGAAAAAGGATTTATCAACCCTATCGAAAATTAAAACTCACTTCCCTAATTAAATTATTCAATATTCCCTTCAAAATTAATCATAAAAGTTTCAAATCAAGCAAAACTTAAAATACTTTTAAGATAAATCAAATCGTTTATTATAAATAATAAAAATACAAAATTAAAAGATTTTTTATATATTATTGTTCTTAAAATTATTCAGCTTTCACTTATTTATTTAAAAAATTAGAAATTTTATTGAACTACTTTAAGATAATTTAAGAGAATAATGGTTAATTTTTAAAGTAATTTTTTATGTAGCATTTATAAATAATGACAACTATAAGCAATCTTAGAAACACAATTTTTGATCAATAATAGTGATTCTAATTTTAAATTTCCATACGAAGATCATTAAAGATTCGATTATGTTAATTAAAGTGTATTATTATTGTTTTCATTAAAGGAATCTAAAATACTAGGAGGAATAAATGAAAACGAGAGAAAAAATACTTTGAGTTTTTGAAAGGTATAACAAATTTCATATTAATAACAATCAGAACAGAATATTTTAATAAGTGAATAAAATTTCGAAAATCATAATGATTATTAAAAATAAACTGAACTCTCTAATTAGTATTATATTTATGGAAGTCAATAATAAATAAATCAATTATATATTGTAATTAGATTAATATTTAAATATTAAAATACTAAACATAATTTTAGAAAATAAAAAATGTTAAAAAGTACTTTGATATAAGAAGAGACATTAATAATTTTATAGAAATAAATATTTTAAAATTTTAAAATATTTGAAAAGGTTTGCTTTATTTGAAACTAAATAGCTTATATTTTAAAATTATATAATAATTTGTTTATTTATTTTTAACATAATATAAAACTTATGAATTTTGTTATTAATTCCCTAATTATTAAATTTTCGATATTTCATATTAACTTTTCTAATTTCATCTTAATCTTTTTATTCGATCTTTTTCCTGAAAAGATTGTTTGATTCAACTTTCACTATTAAATATCAAATATTCTTCAATTACGTGTTTGAATGTTAAATGTTTCTTATGGAATTTAAATTAATGTTATTGATATTTGAATAGATTTATGAAAGTATCACTAAAATATTTTATTAATTTTCTTTAATTTTAACCAAATTAGTGTCGAAGATCTGTATTCATAGTAAAATAAATCTATCTGATTTTTCAATTTATATATAGTATTCAGAAGAAGATTTTGGATGACAGATTAATAGTCTTGAATAAAAAGGAATATAGTTTCTTTGGATGAAGTTGTTGGAAATCCCACTGTGACTTTAAAGCTCTGCATATACATTTGTGTAATTTATTGTTAATTTTATTTATTTCTTTGCAGATTAAGTGCTACTACTATATATAAGAAATGTCTTCCAAATGCTAATAGTTTTTTACATAAGAAGGAGTAGAAGGTAGACAGCTTTATCTGTTAAGATTAGTATCTAATTTTCTAACTTATTTCAAATTGATTGAATTTAAGGTGTTATTTTTAAATTTTGTTAAAAAAGAGCTGGCTTTGATTTTCAGAAATAAATTAGTGATCGTGTTTGTGGATCTGAAACTTTTAAGCATAGATCATCAAATTGCGGCGGGCTGTTTACAAAAAGAGCTTTGATTAGGGCTAGATTCAGGATTAGTTGATAAAAGTTTTGTGCTTATTATAAAACTTATAATTTTGCATTTATATTATAATTAATTAATTTAAAATGGAATAATTACCTGTTAATATATTTGTAAATATCATAAGATTCTTGAATGTGGATGAAATTTATTCGAAATTGACATTATCAAAAAATTTGTAGTAAGTATTTTATTGAATTAGGATGTTATTATAAAATAAACAAGTGCAAAGACTGATTATAGCTAATTACTATCCTTAAGAATTACTAGTGAAAGTGCCATAAAATGAATATTTTAATTGTATACAATCCTTAAAAAACATGGTACAATAAGAAATTCCATTTTGGGGCATTGAAACAAATGGAGGATTAACTGCAAGTAGTTTAAGATTTTGGATTGGAAAATCATTTCTGAATACAAATGGTTAATAGGTAAGTATTATTAAATTAGATAATTCATATATTTCAGGAACTTTGGCGGAAGATTAATTAAATTTAAAAAACGCATTAGTTAAATATACATAGAAGTTCATCGAAATTAAAGGAATAGAATAAAGTTGGAATTTTTACACTTCTGATTCTCAAAATGTGTCTGCTGAAAACATCAAAATATTTGAGCTATTTTAGAGTTTTTATTAATTAGATGATATAGAGGATTATACATAGATGGAAGGATTAAATTAACTATCGATTTATTCATACTCTAAAAACCTTTAGATTTTTTAAATGATTTCTGAAGATTTTTACAACTTAATAGATGACGATCACGATATGTATATAATTAATAGATCTATATAATAGTTTGCCTAATGTAATATCATTTATATAAGGAGTAAAAATAAATAGAAATACTACTAGTGATAAAATTATAAAAACTATACTTTTGATAACTAGTGAAGATCAATACATAAAGTAAAATCAGATATACAATCTAAAAACTGTAGAATAGTTATAGTAATTGATTATAGCAAACAATAATTAATATAGACCATCTTAAACAAATATACCTCTTATAAAATAATTTTGTGATTAAGATTAATTTGATAATTCAAATCAATAGGAGTATTTGTATTGTACATTTAAGCCTATTGGAAATTGTTCACCTTTAATTTGGTTTTAATTTGTTAATCCAAATCTTAAGGATATTTTCATCAGGTTTAATGAATAAACTTAGAGATTAGCAAAATCAATTTAAATTAGATTTTTTGATGTACATTATTAAGAATAATTTTAATATAATGGAATTTCATTTGGGTACTTTAGTATGTTAGGACATCTTTTAGATTCCAAAAACTTTTTAATGCATAAGCTTTATTGATTTAAGAATATTAATTTATATAATTTATAAATAAATAATATTTTATTATTAATAAATGATTGATTAGCTACTTTAAGATAATGGATTACTAAGAAAATAAATTCCTATTGGATAATAATCTCTATTTAGAGCTATTTCTGATGCGCTTTACTTTACTACTCTATAACATGCACAAATTAGTTAAATGTTGGTTTAATATTTGGAAAAGTAAATAACTTTAAATGTAAGATAGAAAATCAATAATAGCTCATACCTTAGAGTTTGTCAATCTTAAAAACAAATTAAGCCTTGAGAAATGATTACTGCAAATAGCCAAGTTTTTCAAGTTTTGATTAAATCAATTTACAATTAACATCTATGATGTTTCGTGTTAAAATTAATCTCTATTTTATTCAAGATAATAGATTAATGTGTAGAATATACAATAATAATCATCTAAGAATGATTGAGTTATGTAGAGATGAGAACAATCATTATGATAGTGTTTATTCAAAAGAGTTTATTTAGCATGCCACGCTTGTTTAATAAATAATATATGATGTATAAAATATTGTGTAATATCTAATAGTAAATAAATAAAGCAATTGCTTTTAAAGCTGATGTACCTAAAATATTTAAGAATATTGAATAGGATATTTGGATGAAAGAAAAAGTATTTAGTGAAACTAGAACGACAAAAAAAATTAGATCCAATTCTGAACATAAGAAAGATTAACAAGATTTGCTTTCATCAGAATTAGAAAATATTTAAAAGAAATAACATGAAGAGAATTCAACAGAAATCTAGATAATTAATCTTAAAAGTAATCCTCCAGGATTAGATAAGTAATTTATAAGATATATTTAATCACTAGTTCAATAAGAACAAATTAAAATACTACTACGCCAAGTAATAAACCTCTCATTCTAGAAGTACCAACAGCTAGAGAAACAGGAAAATTGAAATTTTTTGATGAATAAAAAAGTTATGGATTTATTGTTTTAGATTCTGATAATTCAGATGTTTTTGTGCATTTGGATGATTTACAAAGAGCAGGAATAACTAAAGAAGATCTAAGAAGATTAGGCTCATGTTTCAGATCTTAAACATAAGTTAATCATTATGGAAGAGGAAATGAAAAACCTCCGTCATTTTCATTTTAATTAATGACTTATGTTGGAAAATATAATAAAAGTAGAAAGGCGGTTGATCTAAAATTGATAATTGAATGATATATTTCAAGTTATGTTATTAAATTTCCTATATTTATTTCTCAAATAACAATGTTTTTACTATTCCACTGGTATTTCAACTTCTTAAAAATATTATCAATATGAAGAGATCTAAACTTATCAAATCATTTTAAATTATAGTATTAAATTACATAATTTATAAATATTGATGAAATTCAAGCTATTTTTAATAATTATTAAAGTAATAGAAATTAATACTTAAATTAATCATATAAATTAAATGAATTTTATTTTTCAATTATCTAAAAATTAGACTTTTAATATATTTTATTCTGTTGTAGCCTTATTGATCAATTTTTAAACAATATTAAGAGTATTGCTTGTAACAATTATTTATATCTATTTGTAATTTGGTTAAGCGCTATACTTTGCAAATAGATTTATAGAATTAATTGAACCATGACAATAATGATATCTTTTGTAAATCTTATTATTATTTCCGCTACAATTATTACATTTGTTTAATTCCATAAGAACCTTTTTGTTATTCGATGGACATTTATAAAATATATGAATGTTTAACAATAAGATTGAAGGGTCTATAACAATTGATTCTGAAGTAACTGAACTATAAACCTTGTTAAGTTCTAATATTTTCATTTCAAAAGCTGGTTTTTAATCTACTGTCATATCAAATAATTTGTTAATTCTTGCGGTAAAACATTCCATTGCTAAAAAATATTACTCCTAAATATATTTCAGGAAGAATGGTTAGATACCATTATTAGGATAAGTATTTGAGCTCCCTTATATAAATAATTAATTTGTTACATGTTCTAGTTAAATAGCTAACTGTAGATGAAGCCTGGTTGACATCAATTGCAAATCTAATGGATAAAAGATTAGTTGTAAATTTTGTACAAGCTAATAAAAAGTAGCTGTTTGCTTATAAATTAAATGTTGAACTTGTGTAAGCACTTGAAGATGAAATTTAACTTAAAACATTTAGGACTTCATCAGTTCCCAATATTATTTAATAGCTGAAAGAATTCAAATTTAAAGAAGCACCATTCATTCCTACAGTGACATGATCTGATGTTAATTCAGTTATCTAAATAAAAATTAAATAATACAGAAAGATCTATATTAAATTATCCTGAATATGAAAAACTTAATATTGTTAAGACTGCTTTCTTGATATTTGGGTTAGAAATTAGGTATTATTTTGAAGGAAAGGGACTTATATTTATTTCTGTTATTATTTAAATACGACTATCATCAATTGCAACCCATCTAAAAAAATATGAGTTGACTCGATTGTTAGAACATGTTATTTTTATAGAAAATTCTAAATAAAATTATTTTTTTACATGCTAAAGTGACGCTTACTATTTCGACTACAACAGAATTTTTATTAGAGTAAATATAATCCAGCGTGTTAAAATAATATATTATCTAAGGTATATTCTAAAATGCATTTGTAAAAGTGATTGTATTTGTTCTTGTGAATCCATCTTGACAATTAAATCCTGATTACGAGTATGAAAATAGAGTATATGTACCTTAATCATATGTGGTGGTTTATATAGAAATCCCTATTAATATGAAGAATAGAAATATTTTTTACATATATTTAATTAAGTTTGTCATATCTAAATCTTGTTTTTAGTTTTAGAAGTTCTTATGTTGTTTTTGTAATCATGTAAAAAAAATTACCAAAAGGAACATCTCAATAAATGCCAATTAATAATAGTGAAATTAAGAAAAATTTTATAGATTATTTGTTTTGGATAAATCCTCTCTTATACAACAGCTTCAAGGAATGATAAATTTTAAATTGAATTAATTATTAAAGTCTAATAATTTATTAAATTAAATCTTTTTTCGGTAAGAATGCTCCTAAAATTTCTCAAAATATAGATAAAAATTTTTTACTAATTAATCAATTATAAAATTAAAATAGTCTATTGAATTGATTTGTTATGATAATAATTTAACTGACCAATTCAATTGTTTTTATTGTAAATGATTACCAAAGTAAGGTCTTAAATTCATTAAATAAAAGATTTTTTAAAGAAAGTTTATGGATTAATTAAATTTTTTGATAATAGTTTTATAAAAGATTTGGAAAAGATGTATAAGTTCACTTAAATTAAATTAGAAAATATATCAATTGATTTTGTTATTATATCTAAAAATATTTTACAAAATTCATAAAAATGTTTTAATAGTATAAAGTTGGTAGATAATAAATGAATGGATATTTAAATGAATCAATATTTTGATGATTACAACCTATAAATTTTTAAATAAAAAATCAATATTAAAAATATATCACTTAAGAAATAGCTCTTTTAATTCAATTTCATAATTTCCTTTTAAATTTTTCTTCTTTTAGTCAATTTATTCAAGTAGTTTAGGTTTTTTACATTTCATAATCATTTATATTATTCCAGCTAATATAGTCCACGAAAACAATGCATATTCGAATACTCTATTTTCAAATGCCCAACTAAATATCTTAAGGTATTTGATTTATATTCCAAATATCAAATCCACAGTTGTCAATCTTGTGTATTAGGAAAATACACAAGTGCTAAAGTGACATAAAGCAACAGAACTAATCAAAATTAGAACAATGTTAAACAAAAAGGAATTCATCCATGTTTCATTTATCCTATTATATTAAATATGAATTACTTCATAGGATGAAACTTAAATATCCATGGCATAGAAAACACTAAGTTTCCTTTTGTCACGCACCATAATAAATAAAGAGTAAATAAACCAAAAAAGAAAACAGAGAGAAAAGCCACATTATTTATATCCAATTAGATGAACAATTTATTTAACCAAGGAGAGAATGGTATTCCATCAATAGTGATGATAACATACAACAAAATATGAAGTAACCAAGTTAATGTAATAATGAATAATGCTATACCTAATAGTAATTTAAAGATATAAACTAATGGATTAGCATTACCAATGTCTAATTCCAATAAAAAGATTTCGCATTCCTCTTCTAATTCACTAACTGCTGCTACCAACTTTCTATATCTTTTTTCTACTTTTGAATTTTATTTCCTTTTAGACCACCAACCACTTGCACATTTGATATCCTTTTCCATATCTCTTAGTTACTTTGCATAAGCAATCATTTAAGCTACAACTCTTTTCAATCTATTTTTTTTTTCGGTAGCCTAGGCAGCACTTTTCTAATATTATAATTAATTAATACAAAAACTGGTCTAGTTCCATATGAACAAACTAAATCTAAAGGCAATGCAACCATTCCTATTCCACCATATAAGATTAAGAAGAAGTAACCCAAGAAACACATCAATCCAATAGTAAATGTGATGGGATCGATTGTTGTGGCAATGTGATCTTATTTTTCTTCAGTTATTGTAAAGGTTTCCATGTTAAGTTCAGTGTCACTTGATTGAAATTATAATGCAGCATCTTAAACTTAGATTGTTACAGGAACCTAAGCATCTCTTAACCAAAAATAAGTCAAGAAGATAGTTAAAAATGCAAATATAAGTACCATGAATTCTTAAACAATAGTTAAACTAATTCTTTGACACTTAAATATTTATAATTGTTACAATAGGTTTTTCATCATCTGATTCATAAAAAAAAATAGCAATAGGAATGAGAAATACCAACATCACAAATACTGAAATATAAATTATTATCCAGCACAAATGCATATCTAAACCTTATTAATTTCTTTCGTTTGTAACATCCAAAGTTAACATCAAAGTCTAACACCAAGAAAGGGTTAATCCTAGAACAACAACAATTTTGCAAAATAATGATGATCCAAAGCCACCATCTTCAGGATGACAATATAAAGCAAGTAAATAAATGTTCACATACATCAATAGCAATGCTAAAACACACACTATGATTATTAAAAATACATCCATGTTTGATTAGGATTATAAAAGTATAAAATTTTAATTAAAAATTAAATGAGTGTAGCAACAAAGGGTTTGATCGAATTTGTAAATCCATGTAATTTGAAATATTTACTTAGATAAATTGCCAAAGTTTGTGAAGTAAGTTCATTTACAAATGAGAGAAATTGAAGGAAGACAACCTTTTGGTTAAGGATTATATCATTGCAACAATTATGAAAATTTAATAAAAAGACTCACAGATACCAGATAACAATTCAGATAATCAAAAGAAATATAAACAAGAAAATAATTAGCATAACAAGAATATTAAGCATGGAATCATTTTATAAAAGAACGAACTCTAGAATTACCAGAATAGCATTAGGTAACTGGGAAATAACTCAATGAATTAAGAAGATCATATGATGTCTTTATTGCTAAAGGAGAGAATGGGCTTAGACCATCTGAATTATTAAATGTTTTCAATGTATTTCTAATAAAAAAAATAAGGATTACACAAGAGTTAATTAATTTACAATACCCATAGATAATTGGTGTGTTTTATAAATGGTACACTATAGTATGGGTTATCCAATGAATATGAATAGATTATTATCATTTGAAGAAATAGCTGCTTTAGTCTAAACAAAAGTTTTGGCAACTTATGAAAGATCTCTTGGTTAAGATTTATTATTTAGAGAAATATGTTCTTTTGGTTATTGGAACTTATTTGATCAAACTAAAGGATACATGAGTATTAAAGAGTTTAGTAATTTTGTTAAAGTAATTAAATTATGATATATAATAGGTATTTAAATATAATGTTGAACCAACATTAGGAGGAATACTAAAAGAGTTTGGATTTGCTGCAAATCTATTTTAGGGTGAATTCATTAAGGAAATAGACCCAAAAGAAGATATAGTGAGATTCGATTTCTTTAGATATTTATTTTTAGAGAGAAATTTGTGATTATTATAATAATAATGTAAAATAACAATAGAATGATCTGGAGGAGAATAGATCCGTCTGGAAAATAGCCTGGAGACAGAGCAGCACATTCTTGTGATCTAATAATGGGTAAACTTTATATATTTGGTGGATGGAACGGCATGAACGCACTTGCAGACATTCATATATATGATCTGAATTTAAACTAATGGTCGGAATTGCAAACTAACGGAGAGCTGCCATCATATAGAAATAATCACACAACAGCAGTTTATTAAACAAAATTATATGTTCATGGAGGACATAATGGAAACACATGGCTTGATGATTTATATTATTTAGAAACGAATGGATAACATGGATAAGCTAGTTGGTACAAAGTTCATCCGCAAGGATAGACACCCACTGCAAGAGCTTGTCATTCGTTAAATATAGTTTCCAAAAAACTTTATTTGTTTGGTGGCTATGATGGTTAAGAATGCTTTAATGAAATAGAAATATATGATATTTATGAAAATAGATGGATATAGCCAAGTGTCAATGGAACTATACCCACAGCTAGAAATGCTCATACGATGACCAGGTAACTAAATAAATATAGTAGATATAAGGAAAATTTGTATTTATTTGGTGGTCATTCTGGAGCATAACATTTATAGGATCTTCATGTATTCAATACTAATAAATTGGAATGGACACAAGTTATTACAAAAGGAACTTTACCTAAAGGATTAAGAGGACATACAGCTAATTTAATTTAAAATAATATATATGTATTTGGAGGATATGATGGTTCAGGGAGATCAAATGATCTATTTATATTTAATTTCTTAACTTATTAGTGGGTTATACCAAATCATCATGGAACTGGAACCTATTTATAAATGGAAGAAGTAGCATTATCTTAAATTCCTTAACCTAGACAGAGACATTCAGCAACTGCAACAGGTATTTATATATTAATGGTTAGAAAATGATCTTATCTATATCTTTGGTGGATTTGATGGTAATAAATGGTTGAATGATTTATATGTATTAGATGTGGGTTTGTTAGAAAATCGTACCATTTAAGAAGAAAACTATCAAAGAACAATTTCAAACATTCATAAAAATTTATTCGATAATTAAGAACTCAGCGATATAGTATTTGAAATTGGAACTTAGAAGATTTACGCTCATAAAAGTATTATTACCATATAATATTTTAGTTTATTTAGCTGCTTAATCTTAATAATTTAAAGCTCTTTTTTTCTCTGATACTAAAGAAAGCTATTAGAATACATTTATCATTGAAAATTATACATATAAATCCTTCTATATTTTTCTTCTATTTGTTTATACAGGATTTATCAATTTAGCTGAATTAGATATTGAATCTATGGGTGAAATTCTAAGTAATTGTATTTTCTAACATAGGTTTGGCTGATCAATATTTGATTGATGGTCTTAAGAACCTTATGCAAAAAAGCATAAAAAAATACATTAATAATGATACTGTTTGCGATTTGTTAATCTTCGCATAAAAATGTTCTGCTTATTAGCTTAAAAATGCTTGTATGAATCATTTACTTAAGAATATTACTATTATTTCTTAATCTCCTAAATATGATAAGCTAGAATTATAACCAACTTTACTTACTGAAATTACAAGGGCGTTACTATAACATAAGGAATGAATCAATTTTGACACTATCGTAAAAGATTAAAAATGACTGTATAATTTATATGAATTCATTTAAAATTATATATATATTTAAATCTACAAGTTAAATTGATAATTCATATAGTTTCATCTAATTGTGAACTTATATACAAATTTAAGTAGTAGAAGATTATAATAATTAATTTTTTTTAATTATATTTATACTAATAATAATTATAAATGATAACTAATCCTGGCATTGTTAGAACAAAATTATTAGAAAGTAAATCTAGTCACACTCCTTATACTTAATCGACATTTCATAGTCCTAGCAATTCGAGAACATTGTAAGGATGCGTTATTATCATAGAGGATTCTTTAACAAAGAATTAAAGAAAACATAGGATTAAAATAAATTATAACCTTTCTTTGTTGAAAAGCAAAGCCATTCTGCTACATCGTCTTGTCATACATTTATGACACAATTAGAAAGTGCTTAACATTAAATTAGAGGAAATAAGTTCGGAAAAATAAAAAGTAGAAAATAAATGACATTATTTAACAATGAGGATTTTATATCGGAAGATATACTCGAGTTGTATAATGAATATGAAAAAAACTATACTACTTTAAATAAGATAGAAAAGTTTATTGACATATAAATATCCTAAATGCATCAACCTTAAATTACAATGGATTCTTAAGAGTTTTTAACTATTAGTGATGAGAAACTAAAATTAAATGATTTAAATAAATTGAATAAAGTCAAAATATAGAGATTTAAATTTTATTATTTTAGAATAAAAACTAAAGCGAGGATGTCACCAGTTCACATTGTTTTGAATTGCCCAGATAGAGTTTAAAGTTCAAATATTAGAATGTTTATATCATCAAAAGCAGAATTTCCAACTAAATTTAATTCTGAATAAATAATTTAGGCAAAAAATGCTAAAATGTATGCTGATCACAATCAACCATATTTTTCAAAGGAATTTCTTTTTATTACATTATACTCTGATATCGATTTTGAAGTAATAATTGATATCATATTCGGAAATCCAATATAGAAGATTGTTCCTCGTAAATAATAGATTGAAGAAGATTTATTGGATATTCGTCCCTAAACTTAAAGAATTATACGAAAAGATAAAATTTTATACAATTTAGATATGAGACAATATCTGTAAAGATTGAAGAATGTTGAATAAAATAAAGTATATTAATACTTAATAAAAGTTAGAAAGAGAGTAGAAATAATAATTAGTCTTAACAAATAAAAAAGTAATATAAGAAGAAAAACAGGTTGATAAGGTATGCAAAGTATTAGCCAGAGAATCAATAAATTAGTATAGAGAAATTGAAAAAATTGTTAAATAGAGGAGAGAATAAACAAAAAATTTTCAAGTTTCATGGTGCTAAATAATTTGCTTATTTGATTTTTGCAACGAAGTGAAATCAAAATTAGAAGTATAATCAAAATTCATAAAAGGATATCAAACGACATAAGAAAGCATAAGCTAAAGGAAAATTATTAGTTTGGCAACTAAAAACTATGGCTATAATGAAGGTTCAAATATATGGATCAACTCCAAAAGAGAGAACAATATTTAAATCAAAATTAATATTACAATCATACGCAATTTTGATCAAGAAAAAAACTAAATTGCTAGCTGAAGAAGTTATTACTAGGTTTATTAAAAAAATGTTACTTTATCTTACAACTTTAAATAAATAATAAAGTCTAATAAAGAAGGGTATAAAATAGATAATATCTTTAAGTGAAGACTATTTAGAGGAAATTTAGAAGTTTAAAGTAAAAGCGGAGAATGTTTAGAGATAAATTTTGGAAATATATAAAAGAGAATATTAGCAATATTGTTTATTAATTAAGAAGACAAAAAGATGTAAGAAATTTATTTAGTGATGGAAAAAAACCATTAATAATAATAGATGTGTAATATGTTTATATTCATTTAGACCATTAATGTAAAGCATTATTGATGATTATTGTGAGAAAGCCAGGGCAAGATGGATGAACTATATAAATAGAACTTTCAAGGAAAAAAATAGGGCAAAAGTAATGAATTATTTTAGATTAGAAAATTTAAAATGTTGCATTAAATTTTACTGAACCTAAATTATATGATATGCCGAACGAATACGAATTAACTTAACTAATTGATTAATATGCTAAAATTAAAAAATTATATTGAAAATAATAATTTATAATCTCATATAACTTAGATTTAAATAGTAAAGATAAGAACTTAGTTAAGATAATTAATACTATCAAAATATAACTATTATTATTATATTTTGTGAAAGATTAACATATTATTAATAAATAATAGAAGTATGTAATTCCATCAAGATCTAAAATTTATTCATTCAATTAAAATTGATAATCAATTTAATTATTGGATTTGAAATATTTAGATATTAAAATTAATGTTATGTTAATTATACTATGTTTAAGGAATATAATAACTTGAAAAATATAAAAACAACGAATGACATAATTGAAGTTAAAAGAATATTTCAGATGCATTTTTTGCAACCTGTTTTTGAGAATCAAAATATAAATAAGATAAAAAAATATAGGTTAAATCTGGATTTAAATACTTATTTAGCTACCAGATCATACAGAGCTTCTTAACCAAGTTAGTTCTAAAAATTCACTTCTTACTTAATAATTTGATTAGATTGCTAAGGATATCGTCAAACAATAAGTTTAAATTGTATGAATTCAAAAAATTTTAATATCAATAAATTTATTTTTAGAAAAACAACTAATTAATACTGTTACACTTGCTATTAATTTATATCATAATGTTTTCGTACAATTAAGGATACAATTTACATATGAAATACTAATTTACTTCCAATATATTTAAAAATAGTTTAGGGTTGATTTAAATGTTAATTATAACATTTGATTAATTATCATATAGATTTAGTTTTTATTATATTTTTTCAAGAAAGGAGTATATTTATTTTTAATTTAAAAAAAAAATTATATATTTAATAATAAAATATAATAAATAAAATTTGAATGATATAATGTATTAATATATATAATATATAATATAGAAAATGGAAAATGATGGAGAATAATAAATGGAGGATCCTTAAATTGATGTGAATACAGTTCCTAAATTCACAAAGCTTTTCTTTAAAGCTATTGATTAACTTAAATTTAGAATATTTTTCCTATTCCTTGAGAGAATATACATCATAATAAGCATGTCGATTATTTTAGTTTTATAATAATTATAAGGTTGTGAATGGAACAATTTACACTATTGGGTATTGTTTAGCAATCTGTAGGCAGTTTGCAGCTTAATTTTATATGGTTAATTGTTCTAACTCTCTAATAATTATCAAATTTAACAAGATTTAGCTGTTCATTATGTTTAAATAGTATTTGTACCAACAAATCAAGTAACAGATCATCCTGTTGCTCCTGAAGGTATTAAACTATTTTTTGTTTAGCTCTTGATCCAACTGCAAATTTAACTTTATCTGAGTTAAAGAAAAAGGCAGATGTGATGTAAATTTAAATAAGAGTAGAGATTGTTAAAAAGAATTAGTTTTGTAAATACAATAACATCTTTAGCAATATAACAGTTTAAGGAATTTTTATTTGGACTATTTACTTTATAGTTATTGATTCTTATGAAACTTCCACTTAAATATAAGAATGTGATAATTGGCCATCAATTCAAATTTACATTTATGGATCATTTTTATTCATATAATATTCACCATATTATATCCTAGTTGCATTAACACTTATTATGCTACCTTTTATTTTAATTTATTTATTAATTAAATGTTGTAAAGAAAACAGATAGAAATAATCAGCTTTAATGGCATTGAATGAATTGAAAAAAAACAAGATTCTATACACTCCAAATATAGTTCGAGGAGATCAAGAATGCTCAATTTGTATGTAGCCTTATCAGACTGATGATGAAATCTTAATATTACCTTGTAATGCACTCCATCATTTTCATAATACATGCATTTCTGCTTGGCTATAAATTTAACCTAAGTGTCCCAACTGCAATTAATAATTATTACCTGATTCCTTATAACCACTTCTGTAATAATAGTAACAATAACAATTACAATAACAACAACTATTATAATAAATATAATTGGACTTATGATATTTATATATATTTACATATAATAATCAACTATACTTTTTTTCAGTTTGCTTACATCAAATTAATGCAGTTACAAGTGAAATCTATCATTCTCTGATAGATTTAATTATTATAGAGAATAATTTTTATTTCCTTTAAAAATATATGAGTGAACTTTCAAAGTAGAATTATTATCAATTATTTTGTAACCTTTCTTAAAGGGTGAAAAAAATTAATTTTTGAAAAAAAATGTAAATTTGATATTTAAACCTTCTTTTTAATTATATCTTAATTATTTAAAAATAGTTTTGCATTAACTCCTACTGTAAATCATAAATGATTAATTAAAAGGTGTAATGTCCACTGTAAATAATAACAAATAAATACTTTATGAAAAATTGGAAAAAACCATGAGATAGGATCAATTTTTAAATTAAAAGAATGATTCAATAAGAGAAGTAAAAGTTGTAATCAATTTAGAAGTGATATATTTAATTATAAATATTCATTTATCTAAAATTCTTTTAACAATGGTTGTCCATTTATCAATAGAATATATGAATGTTCAGAGACATCAAAAAATATATATATAGTTTTAGAATTTTGCAATTAAGGAACACTATTGGATAAAATTAAAAAAGTTAAGAAACTCGATGAAAACGAAGCTTTATTCATTTTGTTTCAATTGCTGTAGGCTCTTTAATTGTTGGCAAATAATAATATAGCACATAGAGAAATAAAACCTGAAAATATATTCATAAAGGATAGAGTGTATAAGTTAGGAGATTTTGGATTTGCTGGATAAAAGTCTATGTATTAAACTCATTTGGGAACTTTTCCTTACATGGCTCCTGAGTTTTTTAAAAATGATTAATACGATTCAAAAGTAGATGTTTGGGCTTTAGGTTTATTGACACATGAGATAGAAAAAGTTAATTCGAAGTTTAGATGAAAATTTTGACTAAGCATTACAATATAGATGATGAAAAATATGTAGTTTCTAATGGTGTAAAGGAATTGTTGAAATAAATGATTAATAAAGATCCAAATCAAATAAAAAAATAAAAATAATGTTAATTTAGAGAATATCAGCAAAAGATGCTCTCAGATTTGGTATATTTGATTAATTTAGAGCAGACCCTAGATTTTAAATAATTATGTAAAATGAGAAAGAATTTATGAAATAGTTTTCAGGAGATCTTTCTTAGTAATAAAGTTAATAGATTCAGATTCAGGAAGAGTAAAGATTAAGGAGAGAACTTATTTTATGATGATTTAAGGTATCAAATTAATATTATAATTTAGTGTATAATAATTGATAGATGAAATAGAAGGAATTAGAAATTAGAAATTAGATTAGAAAGAAATATATAAATTATTTAAATGATTTTACAAGTCAAAATTATCCTCAAAATATTTAAAACACAGAATAAATTACGAATTTGAATTTTACAAAATTAATTGAACATCAATTATATTATGAACAACTATATCAAAAGATTAAGTATTTTAAAGAAGATAAAGAAAAGGTTAGTGACGAGAAGATTAGAAAGTTGATAAATAAATGTTTATTATGGATGTATGTAGCATATGAATACTAAAAATTGTGTTCAGGTTAATTGATGAATATATTGAAATTTATGGAAGCAATAAACAATGACGATATAGAAGGTAGCAAAAATGTATAAAATGGCCATGAATTATAATATTATTTTAAGATTTATTATTCTTATAATAAAAGAGAATAAAATCTATTTATTTGTTATAATGTTGAATATAAACTCAAAATGAATTTCCTTAGTCTTTATTTAATGGTCCCCTTATGTAATGTTTGGGTGGCCAATATATGGGATTGTAGTGTGACTTGCTTCTATAATTATCTTCAACAAATTGAATTGTTAAGAATATACATAAAAATAATGTAAGATATACCAATCTTTCAATAAATCTATAAATATATATATGTGTATTTACGAATCTAATTTTTAATGCTTGACTAAAACTTTAAGTTTCATAATTAACACCATTGTCAACCCAGCAAATGTCATTCCAAGACTAAGAAACAAACCTTCAAATCCTAGTTATTATCTTCCATTGTTTGTCTTCCATTATAAACCACCTTTATTATTTTGTGAAAAGAATGGAACATTATGAATAATATTGTAAACAACTCCAGCCAAACAAGTTATGAAAATAATTATAGACCCAATAAACCATAACTTTGGATTTAAAAAAATTGGTCTGCCTATTATAAAAAGTATTGCTCCTAATGATAGAACTCCTAAAAGAGCACCAATAACAGTAAGAGCCTCAGATGTTGACGCCTTGTAATCAACTTATCTTCCTGTTCTCTTATTTATGAATTCAAGGAATTTATGAGCTGTGACTGTACCATCTGTATAAGATATAGTCCATTTCATATCTCTTAAATATCTATCTCTTTCATCTTAAGGTACAAACACTATATGTGGTTGAGAGACAAACAAATTTGGGGCTGATATAAAACCAAGCTACTCAAACACTTATTTGTTTTTATCATTGAATGTCATTGTGGCAAAAAACACTGCTCTTTTAGATTCACTCTTATATAATGCACCGGAATCAGCATAGAATTTAGATACTTTTTAATATTGCTCGTTGAGTTCATTACAAAGTTTACAACTTGGTGCAACAAAGTATATTACAATATCATATGGACGTGGAAATTCCATAGTGTAGTAACTTGAATATCAATATAAATTAACATACAAATATCCGGTAGAATTCAATTCGATTATTCCATCTCTTAATTACATTTCTCTTAACTCATTTGTTTTTTATGAGGCAAGAGAGTCTGCATTGATAAAATTGACCAAGAATAATAAAATTATAATCATTAATGTTTTTATTAGTATTTATTAAGCTTTTAATAATTAGCATTCAATGTGTTTGCTTTCAATTCTTATAATCTTAGAATGTCTCTCACTCTTTTTTAAACTGTATTTTATTACTTCAATTTAGATTATAACTTTTAAGACCCCAAATATAATTAATCTAATAATGCTTCTGTTATAGATGCATTTGACATATCTAAACCATCATCTTCATCATTATTAGTATTTCCGAAATCCATAGATTTTATTCTATTATGTTTAACTATTCCTTTTAATACATCATGAGATCTCTAATGTTTTTTTGTAACTATACTTGTTGTCATCTTAGGATTCCCAAAATCATTGATTTAATTAATAAGTAAGTATTCCTTCTACCTTTATTACTATTACTATTCTAGTGGATTTTACAATCTCATCATATTAATATCTTTATTCAATCCATTCGATTAACAACTATTTGATGTACTGTAAAATGTACTTGCACTAGTAATTGGTTTGGCTTTTATAAATTTTCTTTACTATTGTTATTATATGTATTGATCAAAAAGTTATTTTTTATGTAAATAAGTATCTAACAATTAATTATACTCTTTTTCAGATAAACTTTTACAATTTGGAAGATTCTTATGATAAATATACATATATTCATCACTTTTTTCTTTAAATAATCCTTACAATTCAAAATGATAATGTTTTGGTGATATAAAACATGATTAATTCTATTTCTACTTTTTCTCTTTTAAAACTGTCATTGTTTACAATTTATGACTCTTTAAATCTTCTACTATTCCTGATTGTTCTGTCAATTAATTCTAAATTCTCATTCCCAAATCTATTCTACTCAATATTTTATATTAATTATTTTAATCGCTCTATCTTCTTAATTATATATTTTATTGTACCACCTCAATAATTATATTACAATACTTCTGCCAATCTTTTCCATCTCTATTTTGCTTTATCTCTCACTGCTTATCTCTTAATCTATAATGTAAAATCTTAATGTCTATTCCTCACTCTTGTCAAATTTAATGGCTAATCAAAACTCAAAGGAAAACATTTAGATTTTACAAATTCCTTTACATCTATATTGCCACATAAAAATTTTGAAAATGATTGTCTAATTTTTTAATTCTTTGGTAATGTAATCTATTCTAAAGGAGTGTAATTTATCATCTCATCAGGAACCCTTAGTAATATATTCCTTCTCTTTACTTCTTTATTTTAAGATGGAGTTAGTAATATAGGAGTTCCACAATTAGACATTTCTATATATTATAAATTATTATTTATTCTCTTAATATAATTTATATTTATAATTATTTTAATCAACCATTGCATTTAATTTAAATTATTCTGTTAATTTAACAAATCAATTTATACAAATTAATAATAGCATAAACAATTATCATAAACAATTCATCATAACTCTTCTACCAATCCTAATACTTCCTACATCACTATTTGTTATAGTATGTTGTTTTTTTTGGATTTTACTTTTTTCTTGTCTACACAACTATTTACTTTCGGTTAGAACTTTTTTATTTTCTGATATAATTATGATTTAATTAATACTTTCACTCTTCCTAAATATATCATTGGACTCTAATCTTAATTCATATTAATTTTTGCATTCCATCCCATATTTTTATCATCAAAGAATCTTAACCTGTGTAGATTTTTTTATTCCTTCATTATTTCTTGGCTGATATTGCTTGATAATTATTCTTCTCCTGATACCTGGCTCTCTGTATTACTATCTTTTGATTCTTATTCAATTTATTCTAAAGCTAACAATTTCATGCAGAAATGATAACAAACTTTTCTGTCTGTAAATTTTATTTATTTTTTTTTCTTTTAGAATTTTCGAATAAATTGTAAGGATCTTAAGATAAATTATTTAAATTTCTTTACCCCGTCCTTCTTTTTCAACTTTTAATAATTTTAAACTTAAATTTCTCAAAAGTATTATAAAATTCAATTCGAATTATATTACTATTTGTAAAGTAATAATATCATAAAAATGATTCTACCTTTATTATTTTATATAATATCGAATTGATATCCTTTTATCTATACTTAACCATTATTTTTAACATTAAATATACTCAAAATCCAGCCTAAAATTTTTTTCAATTTTTCCATCTGCTGAAAAAATCTTAGTACTTCGATTATTATTTATACTATTTTATACTATTTTTATAATATAATCAAAGAAACTCACCATTTTATCGTTAACTTAGTTAAAAACTTCCTATTATCTAACACATTATTATCATGATAAATAACATTCTGTTGTTCAAGAAACCAATTACTCTAAACTTAGTTTGTTGAATTTATCAATTCTAGAATAAATAATCAATATTCACAAGACAGAATGCCTTAGACTTCATTTCAAACTTTGTTAATATTTTATTTATTTATTTTCAATAACAATTTAATATAATAATATTCACTTGAGTGAAAAAGTGTATTAAATAAAATTTCACTAATTACCTTTAATCATGTGGAAAATTAATCTTGTATTGACAGGTTGATCATCTTTTATTACTTTGATATTAGTGAAGAATCCACATATCATATTTATTTGTAATTGTTGATTCAATTGAACTTGAAAGCTTTAAATCATTTATCAATGGAGATTTGATTGGATAGATAGATGATTTATACACTAGATTCGTACTTACTCCTTTTGGGGAATGATAATTTAAATCAAATATAAAAAAGATATTTATATAAGTTTGAGATTTAATTCTTAACTGACACAATATATAAATGTTAATCTTTCTTATAATTATTAGATTAATTAACAATATTATGTAGAAGTTGTCAATAATGATAGTGATAATTAAACCAAAGATTGTTAATAATAAAAATATTATAATTTGAAATAATATTTTCATAAGCTTTTTATAACAAATTATTCAAACTCTTAGAGAGATATAAAACCATCTTTATTAGTATCAGCTGCATCTAACCAAGCCTATACATCTTTATATGTTGGCTAAGGCAATCCCATTGATCTATAAGCTTCTGCAATCATTTTTTGCATTTCTTAGATATTCAAGAAACCAGAATTATCAGTATCATACTTTCTAAAGACTCTTCTTGCTACTTCAATTCTTGGATCTTGAGGTTTATTGATTTATTATCTTTATTATTAAGAATATTGAGGACACAAATATTTAATACAGAGTTCTTCTATATCTTAATAAGTAACTTTGCCATCTCCATTTCTATCCATAACTTTGGAATAACTATCAATATCTCCTCTTGTTGGCTAGAAACTTCTATTAAATGATTTGTATGCATCAACTATCATAGGTATTGTTTCAGTTGTATCAATGACACCATTTCTATCTCTATCATAAGTTTCAAAGAGCTTCTTAGCAACTATTTTAGCACTTTCTAAATCACTCATACTAGCAGATCCTATTCGATAATCCATTAATTCAAAATTAAATAATAAGTTTAATAATTAAATATGGATTAAAATGATAGATATGACAATGAAAAGATTCTAAAACTATTAGGGGAAGCAAATTAGTTTTTTGAATAGAATAGAGATTATCCTCCATATCAAATAGGCGAATTTTTAGTAGAGTTTTGCAAATTATTCAAACAATTGGGGAAATTATTATATTTTGCATTCTCAGATGTGATTGAAAAAGCTTAAGTAATAAAAGATAGAGGAAATGAATATAATGAATAAACTAAAGGAATTTATGGAGTCATATAAATAGAGAAACAAAAAGGATTAATGGAATTAAATGGGGAGAACAATAAGGAGATCTTAAAAAACAAAGTAATATTATTATACTGATTTACTACTATAGACTCTACCGAATTATTAGTCAATGGCTAGAACTATGTTAAGAATAATAAGATTCTTTAATTATTTGAAAATCATGTTCTTAGATGTTGATGCAAATAGAAATAAGAAATTTTCAGATATTTGTTCAGATGCATATAATGAAGCTTTAGCACCTTATCATACGTAACAAAATTAATTATATTTATTACAGATTTATGGTAAGAAATGCTGCCAAAGCTGCATGGCTAGCTGCTCCCAGTAGAACTAAAGTATTTGAAACTTTCGTGGGACCTAATTAAACTGATGAAGTAGCTTATGCAGCAATAAAAAAATTTGTAAATGCCTTGGAACCGATCAGACTCAACTTTTGGGATTATTATAACACAAACAAGTTAACAAATTTACCATGAAAATATTCATAAATAAAATCAATCATATATTTCTAATTCCACAAAATGTACGTAATTATTCCCAAACAATAAGCTAAATAATATTGAATGGTCCAAATCTTATCCATTATGGAAAGAATCCTTTATAAAATGCACCTAGACCCTCTTATTTAAATGTTTTAACAGCACAATCCATCAATCCATTATAAACTTTATGACCGGCATCTTATGACATAATCCTTGTCTTAATTAAGTCCATAGGTGCAGTTGTAATAGAGAGCATCAACCCTAAATAAAATAATTAAAATACCTGTTGCAAATGAACATACAAATTAAAGACTAAAGCCCTCTTTAAATTGAAAATGCTCTTTTAACCATTATTTTGTTTAATCATATGTAGCCATTTTAGTACCTGTAAGAATTGCACCTCTCAGTAAATTAGGCATAGTTCCTTTATATAATCCTAAAATCCCTTCATGATGTAATATTTATGTAATTTCAGCAAATACTGATTGATGATGGCCAGAAATAGATTGCAATCTAATTTTTAAACTAATAAAAATTATTATTAATTTTTTACACATCACATGGATTTGCAACGATTGCTCCTGTGGATCCAGACATTAAACCAGCAAAAAACTTTACACCTAAAGAAGTCTTTTCTCCATCATTAGAGATCATGTGTTTAAATGGTTCATATAATCCAAGTCTCAATGTTGAATAAGTAGCTTCTCTACCTAACGATGCTGATAATCCTTTATATAATGCACGTAATCCTTCTTCTTTGTATATTACATATGATCCTCTAAGGATATTCTTATATTTTCTAACATCAGATTTTCCTTCTCCTTCCTTCTACAATCTCACCTTCACTGTATCAACTGGATGAGTAGATCCACCTGCAGCTATTGATGCAATTCCAGCTAAAAACATTCTTAAAATTGGCTTATCCTACTCTGAACCTGTAGAATTCATTTTATTTATAGCGAATTAAATAATCAATAATTATCATTATATCTTTTAATTATCTGATGCAAAGAATAATTGTTTCTTAACAGGAAGAGGACTTAATTTTGTAATCTTGATGCTTTTCTTCTTCCCAAATATTTGAGATGTAGATAATCTTTAATCAGTTTCTGATACGCATAATTTACTATTCCCATATCTATTATTTGTAACCAAATTATTGTTTTCCAAAATACTACTCTATTTTGCAATCGAAGTTTAAGAATTTCTTATACTTGATCTCATTATTTCACTTTATCTTTCATATGAGTCAACGCAATTTTTATAATAAAAAAGCAAATATGCATCACTACTTAATACATCTTTTTCCTTAATCTCTCTTACTCTTGTGTCATCAAAGTTATACCATTTCTATGTGTCTTTATTTTTACAGTATGAAGTATAATGACCTGAATGTAATGTACCACTATGGTTTATTACTCCATATAAATCATATGTAGCTTATTCTTATTCAGAGTAATTGCTCAGATCTAGATTATATATTGGAAATTTAATTAATTATCTTAATTTGCAACGATAAGTAGATGTAAATTTAAATCTTTTCAAATGAATTACCAATATATTAGGCAATTTCCATAACTTTATTCCTTTCTTACTCTTTTAAACAGATTTACATTTTGAACAAAACCATTGATCACCTTGCTCTAATTCCTCCTCTTTTAAATATTCTGATATACATTGTTACAAATTTTGATTCTCTTGTATCGGTAAGCTGAGATACATAAATGTTTCAAATTTGTATGACTTTGTATTGCATACCAAACATTATAACAAATTTATAGATTATCCTTAAAATAAATCAACTATTATTGATCTGTTTCTTTTTAAATAATCTTACCATGCTTTATTTGCTTACATTTAACTTGGCTATTATTCATAAGTTTTCTCCTCAATATATGGTTTTATTTTAACTCTATTTAAATCTTCGTGTAGCATATCTAATAGGAATGCTAATAATTCGTGACTATCTTATTGGGTATTCATAATAAAAAGTGGATTCCATAACTAAATCATAGATATCAGTTGAATAGGATTAATACTCTTATTAAATGTTTCCTTCCAAAGAGAACATATCAATTGAGCATAAGCATTTGTTATTTGTCCTCTACTTGATAATGGATTCTCTATATTCAATTCATGTTGATGAATATGCTATTGAAAATATTCTGTAAGTGGTTATGTATTCGATAGGCATTAAATAGCCTTAAATTAAAATCAAACTATCTACAGCATTTATATAACAAGTATTCCCTAAATTTTATAATCCTTATAAACCACAAGATTTATTTTAAGGTAGTCGTTTAAATTTATTTGGAATCTTTGCATAATTAATTGTTAAAACAACACTGTTCTCCAATTGCAATGGATGAACTTTCCTAACTGAACTTTCACTGACAGCTTCTTTACTCGTACACAATCCCATTTTGATAACAATATTTATTATATATTTTAAATTATATATATGTAATTTATCTTATTATTTTTCTATTTTCAAAACTCAAAAAACACAAATAAAGTTCATTGATTACAATTTCTTAATTCAAAGGACTGAAAAAAATTTATAACTATTATCATTCCTTAATCTATAAGAATAATATATACCATTAAAGTATGTATTATATACAAGATTAATTTAACCTAAAGTAAATATAAATTTACTAAAAATATTAATAATATCATAATTAATTTAGAACAAAATGGTAACCTTCAATTTTAAAAAAAATTATAACTAATATATATAAAGCTGATAATATATTTTATGATCATATTGTTGAAATATATTAAAAGCATTACTAACAAATAATCTAATAATTATTTCTTGTTTACTTAATTAAGAGAAGTAAAATGAAGTTTACAGAAATTTATTTTTAACTAAAGAAAAGATAATTTATTCAATAAAATCGTATCGCTTCTTTAAATTTGAATTCTTTCAGCTATTAAATAATATTGGGAACTGATGAAGTCCTAAATGTTTTAAGTTAAATTTCATCTTCAAGTGCTTACACAAGTTCAACATTTAATTTATAAGCAAACAGCTACTTTTTATTAGCTTGTACAAAATTTACCACTAATCTTTTATCCATTAGATTTGCAATTGATGTCAACGAGGCTTCATCTACAATTAGCTATTTAACTAGAACATGTAACAAATTAATTATTTATATAAGGGAGCACAAATGTTTATACTAATAATAGACACAAAGGTTTAAGAAGCTTGATTAAGTTTGGTCTGATAGTAGGGATAATGTTAAACTCACTTGCTATTAATGAAAATTTAAATGGGTATATTTTGAATGAAATTATGATATCAATTAAAAAATCAATAATAATAAACTATAATTAAAAATAAGTTAATTAGTGTATATTGGCTATTTTGAATATTCTATACTGAATCGACTGAATTTCAACAAATTTGAAAAACTAAAAATATTACAAATTACATTTTTAATATCTTCAAATTAACAAAAAAGTTTAAAGGATAGATAAATATATTAGAATAAAATTAAACTTAAGTAGATGATTATAAATTCTTGTTGATATTAATATAATTTTACATTTTCAACCTCATATCAATAATTTATATAATTATAGAGAATAAGCTATATATTTTAGAGGATTTGAACTGAAAATTATTTAGAATTAATGTCAGATATTTATATGAATAATAATTAATATTAATTTTCTATTTGAGTTTATCCTCAATCTTATTACTTCGAATTGTAATTATAGGTTGAAGTTCTGTCTATATATTCATAGTAATATAACAGATAAATGCAAAATAGAAATATAATAATAATAAGAAACTTTCATGTACTCTATATCGTTAGTAAGTTTACATAGATTTATTTTTTAAAATAATATCATTTGTATTAAAATAACTAAATTAGTATCTGCAAAAATTTAGTTTAATGAATATCAAAACATATAGCAACAATAATCTTCATTTTTCACTTACTAATCTTTGATATATGTCTTTGGTTTATTTTCTTAATAGGGTTCTTAATAATGCGATTGCCTTATATTTGCATTTTAAGCTGTTAGAATTTAAACTTCTTCATTAAAAATTATTCCCATGACTAAATCATTTTCTCCAAGGTTATCTAAAAAATTACTCACTGAACTACAAACCCTGTTCCAAGAACTGGACATTGATCCAGAAATATCAAGAGTAAAAAGCACTATATAATTATTTACTTTTAGTTATATAATAGGATTATATTACTCCTGCATCAACCCTACAGTTACATTTTTATTTTAAATTAGAAGGTGTCTTTATTAAATTTGAATTCCTATTTGCATTTAGATCTTTTAAAATATATCATTTATCCCATTGCTACTAATAGGATAATACTGTGCAGCCTCGCCACTGCATCCTATAATTTCAAGCATTTACTTAGTCACTAATCTATCACTTTCTAGATTTACACCTATGTAAAAGGTTTTTAAAATTGATGGAGGAAGTTGACTATTTATATAAAGTTGATAATTTAAAAAATCTAAATGACTAATTTCAGATGCACTATCAGCTCCATCTGTAAGTACGACGTGAACAAATTAAAATTTATCATGTATTCCTTCTTTGATAAATAAACCAAAAAGTTATAACATTAGCTCATTACCTTTTACAACAGCATCTCTGAAAGCTGTCGTGCCACTACAATTTATCTTTGGTAAGAGATGTCTTAATTTTGACTATCTGGCTGATTCAAATCCTAAAACACCCATTGTTAATGCAAGATTCATATTTTAACACTATTAATGATATGTAATTAAATAAATTATTAATAATTGTGTCTAAATTAAAATGGAGAAATAGCTGTTTTCGTATTGCTATAATTTTAAAAATTTTCGGTTTATCTGTGAAATAGAACAAATTTTTGACTAAATTATGATAGACTCGAATTTTTTCTAAAGAAATTAAATGAGCCTATTTCAAATTATATACATTTTCTATTCATAATTTCCATAGATCATTAAAAAGATTATGCTCTGAAGTTTAAGTAGGCAGAAAATAACAAATAGATAGGGATTTGCTTGGACATATTGAAAAATTGTTTAAAAATATGAAAAAACTTCAAATTTTAATTTTAGTAATCATAAAGTAAAATATTATTCTAAATCTTAATTTAATATATACTTTTTACAAGGCAGGATATCAATCAGATTCAATGCATCCATATAATATGTATCCTTTTTAATAAATTCACAATTCTTCTTGACTCTCTAGTATTTATTATTTACAATGCTTTTCGATGTAAAGAGATACAAGCAAAGGTAGTTTTTTCTGAAATATAAAAATATTATTAATCTTTGCATATGATAGAATTAAATAGATTTCTAACTTTATTTTTATACTCAATTGGTATTAGAATCTGATATTTTAACTTATTTAAGGGGTAGAGTATCTAAAAGTTAGTAATATATTTTGTGAAATTTATTTTTACTATTCATAATCTTATAAATAACATTAATTTACGAAGCTTGGATTTATCTTTTCATCCTAAAGCTAAATAAATTCTTAGAATTGACATAATCCCTTAGCCAGCTTTGTTTATTTTGAACTATAAACTCTGACAATAATGAATTTTTTCTATAAATAATTAAAATCTTTGATACACTTATTTATAAGGAAATATCAGTTAATGTGTAACTTTTTCGATTTATTATTAACCGTTACAGGTCTTATTTGTTTTTAGACTCGTCTATTAGAAGACTGTCTGAGTATTAGTTGATTTAGGGTGTTAATATAAGGAATTAGATTAATCTTCTATGATTAGGAACTTTTTTTACAAAAAAAAAAGTTGTTGATTCCGAAAACATATAATTTGTTTAAATATTATGTTTACTTATGTAAGGATAACACAATCGGTTTCATGAATCCAAAAATAGTTGTTTGATTTTTAAAACAATTTTAAATTCTACAACGATTTTTTTCACAAATATGTTCAAAAATCATTTTCAAATTTGATTCTTAACCAATATATAATCAATCTAACAATTTTATTGAGTCCTTCAAACATCTGAAATCAAATAATCATATACTAGAGTTTACTTGGTTTTGATTCTACTTATTCAAAATTTGATTCTACAATCACAACAGCACTAAAAAAGGTATTTTGGTCGCTAATTTCATAGAAAAAGTATCTAAGATCACCTTTTTCAAGAAATATCTTACATAATAGACTGAGTTTAAGAAATACTATTATATTTAATTTAATAAGATTAAAGCCAAATTACAAAAATCCAATTATAATTGTTTGAATTAAAAAGAAAGTGAAAATAAAATTAGAAAATTTTATACTAAATAGACCAATCTAAACGAGATAAGCTGAAGATTGAAAGAGCTAAATAAATAAATTAACAATTTATGCAAATTGTAATTTGGAAGAGTAATGGGAATAATAAAAATAAAGGAATTAAAAAATAGTTAATAAGTTTATAATCAATAATAAACCTCTTTTGAAGATAAATAGATAAAATATATGAGATAGAGTTGAGTAATTTGAATTTAAGATTTAATGATTAAAAAGTTCTCATTATTTGAATTCAAAAAGAATTTGTTATTAAAATAATCAATTATAAGAAATATAATTTTACCAAATCAGAAATAAGAAATTTAACCTAATACCATAACTAGTTAACTTGAAAATAAAGTATAAATAGTTAAAAATTCTAATTTAATTTAGTTATCATAGTTTTAATTACTGAATAGAACATGTTTTCTATGGATCAAATGATATTAAATAAAAATGATTGTGATTTCTATTTATTTTAAACTTTATGGATATTTATTTTATATGAATTTATAAATCAAATATAAAATAGGACTTTTTGCTTAACAAGATCTGGCAATGGTAGGAATTTAACTTAATCTCTGTCATCATAATTATCTCCAATAAAGTTGCAAAGACAATGAGCATATCTGACTGGGGCGGGAATTTTAATAGATCCTGTAAAGTTGTAAAATAGCCAGCACAATTTAAATGTTAATACTTTAATGTCATCATCAAGACCTAAGTATATATATATAATATACCTGCTTAATCTGAGTGGATTATCTTGTATAAGGATGGAGTAACAGTTCCTTATCTTGTTACTTGTGATATTAAATAAAAATTAGGATTTGTTTATTCTACAACTTTTGGATTATCTACACAAGTGCCTGGTTAAGGATTATCAGGTCTAGCATTACCACCAGTATAAAATTTAGCTGAGACTCTCTTATTACATACAACAAGTGAAATTTTAGTATCTGTTATTTATAGTTCTTCTAATGCTTGTTTATATTATGGCAATTCATTAGCAAGTACAACAGCCTATTAACCATCTCCAACTCCATCTCTATAAATTACAACTAATTTAGGGAATATTCCATTTTATTCTTTGAAAGCTAAAAGCGAAGCTTTAAACACTTATTATAAATGCTAGCTAAATTCTCCAGATGTAACAACTTGTGAATAATATCTACTTAAATTTCTATCAACTGTGCTACAAAATGCTAATTAATTTTTTCTTCCACTCTTAACAAAACAATCAGTTCCACAAATCATGGTTGGTTGATTCTAAAAGTTAGTCGGTAAGCTATCAATAGCCCAAGGAGTACCTCCTACTTTAGCATTAAGTTATATTAATATCTTGTTAACAATAGATCTTGTATTTTTGGCTAGAGTCTTTTCAACAACAACTTAGGATGCGCATCCAAACTTTTGCATTGATATTTTCTTAGCAGTTTTATACAATCTTGCTTTCTTTTTTTATCCAGGTAAAAGGAATAATAAAAATCCAACTTTGGCTTTGTTAGCTTCAGCTTATCTCTAAAAACCATCAAGGACTTTTTCTAAATCATCTTCTCTATCCTATTCAATTGGGAAAACCTTAGGAGCCATGAATGCTTAAAACTTAAAGTCATTGCATGCAGCCTAAAAGTTTTACATCAAAGAATCCATTGTTTATTATCCAGATCTTTTATTGTATATGATTCCCAATATTAATTATTGAGGAGGAGTTGAAAACATTTAAGTTTAAGTTTGCCTATCTAAATTAGTCTATGGACTTGATAAATCTAATTTTAATCCATTTCCCATTAACATATTTCCAGGATGAATTCTTCTGGCAGGTAAGTCCATGCTTCCAGGGTTAATTTCTACACCCCATTCTTTAAATATTTATCTTTTTGTTCCAGCCTTTCTATTTACAATTTCAGTATTTGCCAATTAATTAGCAAATTCTTGAGCCATTTTCATTCTTTAATCAGCACCAGGTTTAGTAACAACTGCTAAATTTTTCATAGCATTGAAATCCTAAGAATATGATACAATTTTATACATTTCTAATTGCATCTGTTAAACCTGTTAATTAACATAATTATGGTATCAAATGTATTGTTTTTTCAGTTTTATCTTGTTTACTTCTAACTGTTGCTCTAATTAAAGGTTAATTTCCTTCGACCTTGACTTTATATCTTTATTCATAATATTAAGCAAATGAAATAGTTTCACCCTTTTCATTAGTAAATGTACTCCCTGGTGAAAGATTCACATCAACTGCTTCTACCTTATAAAACTTTTTATTGTAAGTAGTCATAACTATCTAATCTTAAATACATGATGGATTTCTTGTTTGATTTAGCTCTTCTAATGCAGATCTATATCTGAGCATCTTGAATGCACAATCAATAACTAAAGTTGGATTCTAAGCTCCTCCTTCTCCTGGTCTGAAAATACACTCAACACCTGGCCAAATCTAAGTATGAAATTAAATAATTACTTCTAAATTTTACTCTTTGAATTGCTAGGCTCTACTTGACCAAAATAGCTTTTATCCTTTATTTCCTACTGAAACCATTTGCATTTAACTTCTAATTACTTATTTAAAAAGTCTAGAAATAATGATATTCAAATCAGCTTTGTTTTCTATTTTTCCTACAAGTTTAAGAGTAGCTGTATCTTAATTTGTTTCATTTCCACTTAATGAACCTAATACTAATCCATTATCAGCTTCTTAAATTAGTTTAGGTGAATATATATTCTGATTCAAGCTCATAAACAAGATCAATTATGTTTATAGTTGAGGTCTAAATTTCTTTAATGATTCACTAACTTTCTCTGGTGTAGAGTCTGTTATTTCTAATTTGTATTGATAAACTGGTCTTGATGGATTCAACCTCATCTCATGGAAGTTTGCTTTGAGTTAAATATTTTAGAACATTTTGAATTATACATTAATTACTTTGATTGAATCACTTCATATATTCATTTTATAAAAATTTACCTAAACCTTTTAGCTTGAGTAATATTTTTAGTACAATTCTCAATAGAAATTAATTTAAATTATTTATAATTAATTCACTTCAAAAATTAAATGAATAATTCAAATTACATTATTTAAGCAATTATTCTAATTAGAATGGTAAGAGAATTTAGTTTATCAATTGTAAATGTTGAAAATGATATGTATGAATTGATAGTGTATGTAAATGATGAAAATAATAATTCATTTATCTAAACATAATTTTATTATTTTTATTGTAGTTTCTATTTTACATTCCAACTACTAGAATGTTATATATATTATTTAGATTATCAAAATATGATTTAAATATTTTAAATCAGATTTCATCAAGAAGAAGAACTCTTTTTAATCTGGTTCTTAAAAAATTAAATAATATATAGAATGAAATTATAAAATAAAATTAATTTCTTTTCATGTCAACCTAAAAATCAATCATTGATGAAACATACATTAATGTTCATTTAAAAGGAGGCAATCTCCATTCAGAACTTCTTCATATTGAAGCTTCTTTTAATAAGGGTATTTTTCTAATTTTAATTATAGGATAATTTAAGGGGTAATCAATTCCATTGAGGTGTTAATGGTTTAATATAACCAAAGATAAAGACTTTGTTGAGATAGAAGATGTATCAGGATAATTTTATCAACCTTGTATTCTTGATATTGATACCAAGTAAATCCTTCAATAATCCTATAAGAATTATGGTTTAAGCCATACCCATTTTAGACTTCGAATATAATGGAATGCCATTGATGGCTGAAACCAATTTTTTGCAAGCTGATTCAAAAATTTTTGACTTAGTAGATTACTATAATATATATTAGGTTAACTAAGCATTTAATGAAGGAGAGATGTAATTAAATTGTAAATTGGAAAATCTTTAAATATAAGATAATCAATCTAGTGCAGATTTTAATTTACCTTTAATTTGTACTTTGATTGCAAATGAAAATGGATTAATATTGAAAACTGATTAAAATAAGACTATAGTAAATTTAGAGAAATACGAACTCAAGATAATAAAAAAGAATAATAATTAAATTGAGATTTTCAATTAAAATACGAAATTATTAGCAGCTGTGACAAATAATATAGTTCGTGATGCAATTTTCCAATTTAGTAAGACATTAAAATCAAAAAAAACTCATATGAGTGACACAGCATAATTATATGTAATTCTATCTGATTAAGAATCAAAATTACTTTAAAAAGATAGTGAGATTTCATAATTATTAGATATCAAATAAAAATTAAGTAAAAATCTAAGTGAACTTTAATAATAAAATAATCAAAATATCAAGAAAATTGAATTGATTGACAAATAATTATCATAACAAAATTTGCAAATCTAGAATAAAGATAAAGAAATTAATACTTTAAAATAATAAATTGATAAATTAGATGGGAAAACTTAAATATATATATAAGAGATTAAAGTTTTAAAAAGCTAAGTAATTTTATTAGAGAACACAAATAAAAAGTTTTAACATGAAATTGAAGAATTAAAAAAAAATTAACATCAAAATTAGGATGAAATTAGAGAAATGTTTTATAGAGAAAAGCTTGACAGCTTAAAATAACAAAATGATGTATTAAATTTATATTATTTAGAGAAATGCATAAAGGAAAATCAATAATGGCAATTAATTAATGATTAACTTATGAAAGAAATAAAAAAACTTGAAAACAATAATACATTTTATTAAGAAGAGAAAGAATTGACCTAAAATGAATTGAATAGTTTAAAAAAGAAATATGAGAGTTTATTATAAGAAATTGAGGTTAATTAAAAAAAAGAGAAATCTGATATCTCTTCAGAAGTAAACTTTAACAATTCTATATTTTTAGGGTGATACTCAATCAAATAAGTAATCGGAAATCATAGTTAACAATTCAATTGTTTAGAATAATAATAGTTACTAAGAAGAAGTAAAAAGATTGAAAACTACTATAAGTAATTTGGAGGCTACAATTAAGAAGTAAAAATATTCAATATTTTAGTTTGAAAAGTGATTATGAATAAGACATGCTCAAATTAACAAATAAACACTTTTTAAAAAGTAACACTACTTAAGAAATTTAATTGTTGCAAAAATTAGTATATATTGATAAATAAAAATAGGCTAATTCTTTGGCTGAAAGTTTATCCGATAAAGAATAAGCATTATAGACTTAGAGAAATATTAATCGAGAGTTACTCAATAAAATATCTGAAGTCACAAAGTGATTAAGAAAATTAATATCATGATTAATATTTATTATATTCATAATTCTTTAGGTATAAATCCAAAATATTTATAATTAAAAAACTAAATAAATCTCAATATTTTTAAGAATTAAAATATTTTTTATGTATTTAGCCAAGATATCTAGAAGGTCAATTATTGAGTGATTTTTATTTTCTTTACAACTCCCTCCCTACGAATGGTCAATTAAACATATACTAATTCCAAAACAAATTAATTTAAGATTTTTATTTTTTAATTTCCTTTAAGTGATTTTGAAGATAAATACCGAATATTTCGATTTTTTTGGCATTTTAAGCATGATTAGTCAAAGTCTCTTTGCGAAACAAAAAAATAAGCTTTCTAGTATTGATTTCAATAATAGATCACTTCCAATAAAAAAGCTTAGTTTGAAGGGATATTCTCAAGAATAAGAATTTAGATATGATTTATATTTAGGAATATTTGGATACCAATTTGTTGAATGTAGGTTGAGCAAAATCAAAATAATGTTCTTACTTTGATTCTGAAGCACATTACAGAAGAAAGATTTTATAAACAGAATTATAACCTTCTAAAGCTTTTAAAAAAAATTTAAAATGTTCATTTTTGATAAGATTTTAGATTTGATTTTATCCATCTATGTAATTTTATTTTTCTTAACAAACATATTCTTTTACTTTTTAACCATTATCAAGTTCTCTTTAATAATATTAGATCAACTTGTGATCATCGTATTAAATATTGATTTTATTTAGTTTAATAATAAACATCATACAATTTAGATGTATCTTAATTAAAATAATAAAGGAAGAAAAAAAGCAGATCTCCCCCTACATTAATAGAATCCTAATGTGATGCAAATTAAGAATTATTCCCATGAATTTATTTTTTTTTCATCCAATCTTAGAACTAACCTTAATTCTCATATGTGTTATACTGTTGAATTTATTTGGTAACTTTATTATAGAGACACTCTTTCAGTTTATTGCTTGAAAATGATTTCAAGTAATAAATTATCATAGAATTAGGATAATTAAATTCTTAAAATAATTTGGTATTTTCAATATAGTGCCTATTTATGAATTTGAGGAGAAATAACCAAAAACCAAAAGCACATAATTCGCTAATAAAAATTAATGAACTATTTTAGAAATATATATATACTCTTTATAATTTAAATAAATTTTATGTCATTCTGTTAAGAGTAATTTTTTATTAATATGTGAAGACCCAAAGTTGACTGTCAATACCTGAAATCTGTTCTGAAAAATCTTAATAACAGATTAAACACATTAGAAAATGCAAATTAGAATAGTGAATAGATAAATAATGAAGTGTTGGATAAAATTAATTAGGAATTAGTTATCCCAAAACTAAAACTAAATAAAATTCAGATTGGATTTACTGAAAACAATGTACCCTAAAAGAAAGTCTTAGTGACCTTTGGCAATAAAGAAAATTTCAGAACGGACAATTGTGACTATGTTGGAGATAGAGTAGATTAAACAATCCATACTAATAATTAACCATCCCCTTAAAAAAAAATCATAACTTAATAAAATTTGATGAATTAATAAAAATTCTTATAGATCCATTAGAAAGATAATAAGTTAAATAATATTAATAAATAAACTTAACTAAAATTGGTTAAGCAAGATTCTAATCTAATTTATCCTATATTCTCAAAAAAGAATTCTGATTAATAATCATAAGGGGCTAAATTTTACACTAGAAATAATTCCATATAGTCAACACCTGTTAAATAAATTGCATATAATTCATCTTTAGGAACTTCACCTTTAAGAAGAAAAAACTCTCAAAAAATTAGTGATTTATTTATCAATTCGTTGTAAATCGATGATATGATGCAAAATTAAAGCAAGTTTCTCAAATATTTTCAATAAAATTATGGATCACTCAAATAAGGTAACACTTTAGATAATCCTACTATCAATTTGTAAAGAAGAACTTCTTTAAAATCCTAAAATAAGATCACTCTAGTTGATGCTCAAATGATAAAAATTTGATTTTGATTTTATTCATGTTTCATTTTACTTTATTTGATAACAGTTTGTATTTTATTTAATAAAGCAAATTAGTAAAAACGATATATTTATTAAAATAATGAAAAGCATAGTAGCCATAACATTAGTTCTATGTCTCCTTTCTAATCAAGTTTTGTCTAAGAAACATAACTAAGATGAGGAACATTCAGCATTTGAAAAAAGTATTATCATCTAATTAAAAAAAGGCCATAAAAAGCTAGCTCTCTCAGATGATCCAGCTTATGGAAAATTAGAAGAAATCTAAGATCATCCACTTGGATCTAAAATTCTATAAACAATAGCTCTTTAATTAAGAGGAAATGAATCATTAAGTGCTGTTAGCAAATTATTGAATGATTTGAAAGGTGACCTTGAGGTAATTATTATTTTTATAGAAGGGCAAACAAATTGATGCAGATAATGAAAGAGCTTAAATTGGATCACAATGCAAAAAAGATCTCTAAAATTATAGTCAAAGAATCAGTTTGTCAATCAATGAAATTAAGGATGCTGAATTCAAAGCTAAAAGATTGAATGAAGCTATTGCTGTCTATCAAGCTGAAATCAATGAAAAAGCCAGATAAATTAAAGTCTTCTAAGCTAAAGATGATACTTTAAGAGATATTAGAAGATAAGATAATTTAGATTTCTCAACAAGAACAACTTAAATGAAGGAGATGGTTCAAGCCTTTGAAGTTATCTTACCAAAACTACATTAAGTTTGGGATGTAGCTGCTGCTCATAAGGCTGGTTCTTTTATTGAAGAGGAAGCCATTAACGAAGCATTAGTTTAATTAGCTAAGATTGGTGAAGAAAATCCAATTACTGCTATGGTAGCATTGACATCCACCTTAGAACCAACAGCAGTGTAAACCTTGATTGAAAAAATGGAAGCCATTAGAGATTCTATTAAAGAAAGTATTTAAGCAGAAGAAGAAGCTGAAGCCAAAAACGCTAGAGTATCTTTCTTTAATTATTTCTATTAGGACACTGACACCATTTTGGCCGCTATTTTCAATGCTATTGAAAGTTTGACCAGAGAAAAAGCAAGTGATGAAGAGGCTTTATAAGAGACAATAAGAAATAGAGACATTCAAGACAAGAGAAGTAGAGATGCTCATGCTGTATCATCATTTTATATCATTAGGAATTTAATGCAGCTAAGAATGGAAACTAATAAAGAAATCAATAATGTTAGGAATACGAATTATAATATTAATAAAACACTATTGAAAGAGATAAATAAATTGCCATCATAAAAGATGTTCAAAACATAATAGCCACCAAAATAGAAGTTGTTACGTGCTTTGTTGAGGAAAACAATTTATTCTGATATTAATTATATAACAATAACACAAAATTAACAATCATTTTTATAGAAATATTAAATCTTGATTTTCTCATTAAATTTTGTGCTTCTTCATTTTAAGACTACATTTTAATTTTATTATGAATTTTTGATGCTGAAAAATTTTAGATATAGTAATTATCATATTAGAGGTTTTATTGTTTCATCTCCTTGTGAATTATATAAAAAAACAGAAAATTGATCTTTTAAAATTAATAATCCATAGAGGTTTGAAAAAACTGGTAAATTATATAGCTTAATAATGTTTCAATAAATACAATTCAAAAAGTATAAAAAAATTTACAAAGATTTAATAATAAATGAGTCAAATAAATTATAATATTATTTTAGATTATTTCTTTAACATGAATAAATTTTTAAAATTAATCAGCTTTTGTTAAATTGATCGTTCAGATAATACAATTCAGATCAATTGTTAGTTTGCACAAAAAGCGGTGCTAAAAATAAATAAGCTTTTATTAATAGATTTAAGTTCTCTAAATTGATTTAAGAATTTTGATACTAAAAAAACCAGAAGAAATAATTAGCCTTAAAAGTTAACTATTGTAAAATGCAATTCTTTATATTGATTTATAATAATATTAAAATATATAATTGTGAAAGATTAATTAAAAAATTAAAAATTTCTATATAAGTACTTACATAATTAAATGTATAGATCAAATCAATGAATTATTAACTAAATTTTAAATGTTATAAAAATTGAAGTTTTTAATTTCTTTTTAAGTTTAAGATATCAATAATGCTTAATCAAAATATTTTAATAAGCTTAATAAATCTGATAAAAATTAAAATTCTATTTGATATCCCCCCCTACTCACTTTCATAACGCTCCCTCTGGCTTCTAGGCAATAAGAGGTTGTGGATGGAACATTATTTCAAATCCATCCAGCAATAGTAGAGTCACTTTGAAACCCTAACAAGACCGAAGAGGAGGAAATTAGGGTTTATGCTTCCTGCATTCAGCCTATGTATCAAGTGCTTCCATAATTATTTCAGGCTATTAAAAAGTTCAAAACGATGGGTGAGGACATAGTGGCTGTGTGACAATTACTTGTTAGTAATTAGGCATATCTTAAGTACAAAATAAACAACAGAAAATATAGATTGTCTAAAGTTAAATGAATTAAAATAAATTAATTTATAATTATATTAGATAATATGCAGCATATATAATGATAAAAGTTACAGATTAAGGACCATTTGGACTATAATTTATCCAAAGATATTTATTTACTTTACTTGGTTTAAAAAGTGTATTAAGTAAGAACTTAACATTTTGTAATATAATTTTCCTTTTATAAAATCTTTTGAGGTAAATTATTTGATTTATTAATTGATAGTATTCTATCAAATGCAAAAGAAGAAGGTAAAAAAATGTTTAAATTTAAAGAATCCATAATCTAATTGAAATTTGTAACATTTATAAAAGTAAATCGACAATATAATATATTTATAAAATATTCAAGTCTAATGATTATTTTTGAAAAATATAGGTAAAAGTGTTGTTCCCAATACTATTAAGATTGAATTTTATTATACTAAACTTCAAATTTTTATATTTGTAAAAAATATGAAAGAATGGTTTAGAAATCCTAAATGCTATAATATCATATTATATATATATAGATTCACACATATTAACATGAAAAGTATTTTTATATTAGAAATAATTTAAATCTTTAAATTATGAGTAAAAAGGATAAAGATTATACAGGGTAATTTGTTATTTATATCGCGATAATAGATTTCCTGGTGATTGCAATCAATCTTAACTAAAGGCATTGAACGATTTTAGAAATATTGTTAATAATATGGGTTTGAGCGATAAAGTTTATGATGATCCATATCTCTTGAGGTTTTTGAGAGCAAGAAAATTTGATATTGCCAAAACTCAACTCATGTTTAATGATTTTATTAAATGGCGCAAAGAAAACGATGTTGATAACATTATGGTACTATTTAAATAAACTTAGACATATATGTTTGAAGAATTACCTTAAGTAAGAACTCACTATCCTCATGGTTATCACAAAACAGATAAATTGGTATCCAATTTCAAATATATAAAAGGGAAGACCAATCTATATTGAAAGAATTGGAATGTTATAGTTAAATAAACTCTTTGAAATCACCTCTGAATAAAGGCTAATAAAATATTACATTCAATCTTATGAATTATTACTTAAAAGAATATTTCCTGCATGTTCTTAAGTGAAAGGAACAAGAATTGATTAAACATTCACAATTTTAGATCTAAAAGGAGGCTCTATGAAAATGGTTTCCAAATAAGTTTATAATTTCATTCAGTTAGCATCGAATGTTGGTTAAAATAATTATCCTGAAATTTTAGGAAAGTAAATGGCTATCAAATATTATTAGAATGTATATTGTAAATGCTCCAATGATGTTTACTGGTATTTGGGCAATGATAAAAATTTGGTTAGATGAAAAAACAAAAAATAAAATCACCATATTGGGTTCAAGTTACAAGGATGAGTTATTAAAACATATAGATATTGATAACCTACCTGACTTTTTAGGTGGAAATTCTAAATGTGATAACACAGATGCTCTCTCATTAAACATTGGTCCTTGGAACCCTGATGGAACTAAACCACTCTTTCCAGTTGAATAACCCGCGCAATAAGAGTATTCTTTATCTATTATTTTCAAAGAGAGGAAACATAATAATTGACTTAGACATAAGAAGATGAAGATTAAAAATAAAAATTAGATTAATTAAAATCTGCTTTAGCTGACATGTAATTTGCTTCCCCATCTGAAAAAGCTCCTCATAACCCAAATAAATATGAAGTCACTACATAAAACAATCATATTGTTAGTGATACCCCTCTAAACACAGAAGTGGTATAATTATTATTATTATTTTAGGGTGAAGAGGATAATCAATTTTCATAATAATAATAATAATAATTGCAATAATAATTATAATAGGATTGATTTAGACATCAAACATATATATATAAATTTCATATAAAAACTAATTATATTCATTCTATAATTATCAGAAGTGCAAATATAAATACTAAAGGATAAGCACTTAATAATTCATGATCTATGACTTATAAAATAATGATGAAGCAAATGTTTCGGATAACAAATTTAAAAGAATTTCAAATTAAAATTGAGGGTTTTCAAATTAAATTACAGAGAAAAAATACCTAACATGGAATTTGATTTTGGACAAACTCTAGTCTGTTTTATCAATAAGGGAATCTGATTTAAATGATTAATTGTCTGAAATATATTTATTTTAATGTCAAATGTTTATTTTTATATTAAATTTTTGGAATTTAACTTTTATCATACTACACTTATCAGAAAATTCTCATAATAATTATGGGATTGAAGAATGATAAATTGAAGTATGGTTGTTTGTTACTACTTAAGAATTATGATAGAGTTGAAATTAGAAGGCATTCCTTGTTATTACAAAAATATAACAATATTAAAAAGTAGCTTAAGCTAAAATTTAGAAAATATTTAACAAAAATAAAAATTATGTATTAACAAAATACGAAATTGAAGCTCATAATTAGTTTAAAATTGATCTTTTCGTTGATTATATTTTATACTTGATTATTAAAGATGTATTATAACTACATATGTTAAATAAAATAAGATCATCAATGTATAAAATGGAATGAATTTCCTCTTATGTTTATTAATTACTGATCATATATAATTATTATAATTCATAATAAAACTAATATTTATAAAGTTCATTACTTATATTAACAAAGCGATGCAATTGATCTTGTCCTTATACTTTAGTTTTGAAGATTTTTAATCATTTCAGAAAGTTAACATTATTCTTCTGAAATCTCAAAAGTTTAATTCATACTATTTTATAAATCTATCGATGAATTAATTTTATCCTGAAAAATAGTTCTTGCATTTATTTTCACAAAATGTTTGGATACAATATTTTCTAAATCATCCTCTTTGATAATACTTAATTTATTAGTTTAAATTCTATTTGGTTTCAAAGCTGCTTACTTTGAGGTTTCTTTATTTTTAATTTAACTTTCATCACTTAAACATTATGTGATTATTCTGTAAATAATTTTTTTTAAATGTAGATACGGCGGAGGCCTGTTAGAAGACAATTTTGTTAGCAATTCAAAGTAATTTCTAAAAACCATTCTGCATTGATTCAATCCACAATTTCCATTTTAATTCTTATTTAATTCATCTGATAAATATTTTAAAATACTTACAATCAACTAAATACGTAAGTAAATATCCTAAACTTTCTAAATCATCCTTAAATGATACAGAATTAATAAAAGATGATTATTTACTTAAAAACCTTTTTTCTTTAATCATTTGTTTCTCCCTATCATTCAAGTGGTAGAAATAAAATCCATGTAAATAAACCTGATTCTTTAAGACTGAGATATTTTAAGGACATAGGTTTGTGTGGTAAATATTGGCAGCATGAATTCTTTCTAGTATTCCAAGAAGTTATTGTCCTATATAAATTATGGTGGTTGAGCCTAGTTACTTTTTTGCTTCTATGTATTATTACAAATTATGTCCTGTTTATTCAGACACTAGGTAGAACCTTTTGAAATATAAAATATTATTACTTTTAAGTTGATGTATAACCATAATCGATTATCTCGGGTATTCCAATTATTCCTTTTAATCGAAGAAGAGTTTTCACTTCCATACCAAGCCAATATTGTTGGTAATAAGAATGTGAAGAATTTTAAATTTTTAACAACACAGGCCTTCTTGTTGAGGTTTCTTTTGCAGAATAAACCATATATTCAGAGTCAACATAGCTGAGTTTAATTTCTACATAACGAGATAATTGAAACATATTTGATAGGATTTAAATTATGCAAATTACAGTAAAATCATTGAGATTAGAATCATAAAAACTGATTATAATTAATTAAGTTGTGATCTTTTAATCTATTATGATATCATCTAATTAATAACTAAAAATCAAAGTAATTAACTTCACAATCTAAGGTTATTTCCATTATTTTTTCTATTAATCTTGGTAAATTACCTTTTCCAACATTTAAGAAGGAATTTTACAATTAAATGTGAATTAATAAAAAATATCTTTAGTTTATAATATAATATCAATTTAAATATTAATCTTTGGAAATCAATTTTCTTGTTATCTGACAAAAAGACACTTAAATTTGCATTTTCTGTGAGTCTACATCATTGCAGAATTTAACTTTCAAAATAAAATTTAATCATTTAAATTAGTAGTTGGCCTTAACTTAATTTTCTTGAGCAAGTAATTTTCTTTTATTTTAGTATTTAATTAGTTCTGAGATTCCCTCATTACTATTGAGTATAAATTATAAAATATTGAAATAAATATAGTCTAAATATAAACATGTCTAACTTAAATTTCCATAAATTTTTCTTAAGTAAAAAATATTTAAATTAGTAAATAAGTTAACTTTAGCAATAATTGTTTCGAGTTTGGTGATATATTATTGCTCTAAATTTTATTATGTACCATATCCTAAGACAGGGGTTATTTATGGCGGGTTATTTTACATAATTCTAAAAATATCTTTTTTTCTCTTTATATTATAATAAAGGTTTACAGCCTTTATCTAGTTGAGTATCTTAAATTGGTAGGTTATTATTTTACAGAAACATGTGAGTGTTAAGGAAATCAATAAAATAATTAATATTTATTTTTAATTAATTTATATGTTATGAAATTACTGTACTTTATTAAAATTAATGTTATATTCATTTACTTATAATAAGTTATTTTGAATTCGTATTTATATTTTAATAACTATTTATAAAAATATTTGATTAATTATATATTATATAACATTACATTACATTAACCCCTCTTAGGATATAAACACACATTTATATATATTAATTTTTAATTTCCTTTTTGGTTTCATTTTATTTTTCAAAATTTTTTGGATCACAATGCAATTTAAACAAATCTTGTATTCTTTCCAAAAGAATTTCTTATTTTTATCTTTAAATTTGTTCACGACTAAATTTTTTGACTTCATTAAAAAATGTTCTTCTATTATATGTTTTGAAGTTCCTAAATTATTCATAATAGATTTTTTGTTGCTCCCCTCTTCACTTTTTATGCCTGATTCGTCTTTTGGTTTGTTTTTTTCATTATTGAATTTTTTATTTCTTCTCTAATTGTTGTTTGCTTAATTTTATCTAATATTTTTTCAGCCTCGCGTTTCTCTTACTTATTGTTATTACTCATCATATTTAATCTTGAAGGAGTTTAATATAGAATAATTTGTGGTTTTTTATATTAGGAAGATCTCTGATATTGAGGTTATTATTATCTTATATCCTAAATATAGTTTTGCTAGGTATTTTATTACTTTTCTTATTTTTTAGAAGTTGATAAACATTTCTAATATGATATATCTTGGTGAACTTCTCACTATTCTTACCATAAAATCTGTTGACTTTGTTGGCCGTTGAAGATTAATAGCCTAATAGTTTATATCTTAAAAATGCTCTCATCGAAATTGCTCTTAAAAAATTTAATATTGATTCTTTACTTTCCTTCTTAATCTTCTCCAATCTATTTAAATAGAAGTTATAACTATTAAGAAAGCAAATTTATGAGTTACACAATGTTGAGAGTAACGGATACTATTATTTTTTTAGTGAGTCATCTTGTATTTGTAGAGATAATTAGTGGCGTAGATCAATTCTTAAATTACGAGGGGTAACATAGGTTTTTAAGGTGGGATTACCTATTATTACATCAATATTCACAAATTAAATTAAAAAATTATATTATTGATATATCATTTAATATTTACTTTCTAATTTAAATTAATATTATTTCGAATTTTTCAAAATATAATTATGTATGTTAAAATTGAAATAAAATTATTGAAATATTACAAATTACTAAATCTTAAAATATTTTGAATTATTTTTATAAAAGATACATTCTACTTTAATCAATTGTGTAAATAAGTCTAAAAAGATTTATAAATAATTACATTTAAATTAAATTAAAATTATTAAAGTTAAGATTCTGAATCTGCTCTTAGTAAATCAACTACATTCATAATATAAAATAATGTCGAAACATTACATAATGGTAATAGCTATATCCTTTTCTCATTTTAAAGAGTCTCTTTAAAGATACTAATACTAATCAAAAGCATTTACAATGGTACCAAACTAATTATATTTGAGTATATTCATTTTTAAGTATATTAAACTATTGATCAAATTTAAATTATACATTAAAGTTCTTTTATAAGGTACTTTAATCAAAATTAATAGTTATTGTAATTTAGCAATTATCTTAAGTCCCATAATCTCGATTTGATAATATGAATAGTTAGATTGATATTTGAAAATCAGAACTAAGTATTCTAATTAGATTTTTAAAATTCATAAATTGAAACAAAGAAAATAGAATAATATTGAATTTGACGGGCTTATAATAGCGTTATTAAATTAATAAGAAGTTTAAGCAATTATCAACATAATTAAAGATTTTAATACTGGAATTACTAAAATATTCAACACATATCATTTTGGGTTTAAGTTTATTGTTGGATTTTAGATTTTGATTGTGCATTAAGGGGTTAATGTCAGCAAAATTTGCATACGTTGTTTCATTTAGGCATGCAAAGATAAAATCGATTAAAATGAAGAATAATATAAATTAAATAATTTATACACGTCTAGAATGCTACCCTAAAAAAAACCTTAATATGAATTATTAGGTGTGTAGAACCCTGAGAAAGATCAATTCATCAAATTCATTTAATTTGACCATTTAGATCTCAAGGGGATAATATTTTTGATAAGTCCTTTAGGAACATGCATTTTATTATAAGTAATGAATTGAGTATTATGTATTTAGATATTAGGCTTTTCTTACTTAATATAATTCATTTGCACGGTTTTGCATATATCTATAATTACTATAATCTTTGCAACATGCATATTAGATTAAATATTGAGACATGATGATGTAAGATTTGAATTTAATAAAAAAAGGGCAATAAAGAAATGAAAAGAATAGCATTATCAATAGAGGAAGGAGCAGAAGGTTTTTTCAAGGCATAATATGGAACAATAGTGAATTTGAGTCTAATATTTGCATTGTTAATATTTTTGGTATATTGGCTTAAAGGAACAGGAGAATTAGAGAAAGATGAGATTCCAGTTGGAGGATTAGTAATAGGACTATTAGAAGGAGGATCGTTTTTGTTTGGGGCATTTTGTTCTGGATTTGCTGGATTTGCAGGAATGTGGGTAAGCATTAAAGCAAATTCTAGAGTTGCAAGTGCAGCTAGAACTTGTTATAATAAAGCAATGTAATTATCATTTAGAGGAGGTTATTTTGCAGCAGTAATTAATATTGCTTTAGCAATATTTGGAATAAGTATATTATTTTTGATCATATACTTTTATTGTTATCTAACAATTAGTGATTATTAAAAATTAAATGATTAAATAGATAAAATACCCTTATTATTAATTGGATATGGATTTGGTGCATCTTTTGTTGCTATGTTTGCATAATTGGGAGGTGGAATCTATACAAAGGCTGCAGATGTTGGAGCTGATCTAATTGGAAAGATAGAAAATGATATTCCTGAAGATGATCCGAGAAATCCTGCTGTAATTGCTGATCTTGTTGGTGATAATGTTGGAGATTGTGCTGGTTAAAGTGCTGATTTATTTGAATCAATAACTGCTGAAATTTTGAGTGCCATGATTTTAGGAGCAACATTAACTCATGAAGCTAATCTTCATATTAATTATAAAGTTACTTTTATGCTTTTCCCTTTAGTCGTGCATTGTTTAGATATTATTTCATCCACTATTGGAATGTATTTTGTGCGCACTTAACCGGGAATACCATCTAAATACATTGAAGATCCTTTATGTATTATGAAAAAAGGATACAGAATTGCTATGATAATTGGATTCTTTGGATTCTTTTTCATTTGTCATCATTGTTTAAATCCTATTTAATATAAAGATGCATGGCTTTATTTTGGCTTTTGTGGCCTTATTGGGATTATTGTTTCTTACTTATTTATTGAAGTTACATAATATTATACTGATTATCATTATGAGCCAGTTAAAAGAATAGCCCAAGCAAGTAAAACTGGTCATGCTACAAATATTATTGCTGGATTAAGTGTTGGAATGGAATCTACTGGTATTCCAATACTCATTATTAGTGTTGGAGTATTAGGAGCATATTATTTAGGAGAGTAAAGTGGTATAAAAAATCATTAAGGTGAATTAATTGGAGGATTATTCGGAACCGCCATTGCTACTATGGGAATGTTTTGCACTGGAGTTTACATATTATCCATGGCAGCATTTGGACCTATTGCTGATAATGCTGGTGGAATTGTTGAAATGAGTGGTTGTGATGAATAAGTTCGATAAATTACTGATAGATTAGATGCTGTAGGAAATGTGACTAAAGCGAATGCTAAAGGATATTCTGTTGGTTCGGCTTCATTAGCATCATTCTTATTATTTAGAGCCTTTATTGATGAAGTTAATTTCTTATCACCTACAAAAAAAATATTGGATATTGATATTACCCAACCTGAAATATTCATTTCTGGATTGATTGGAGCATGCTCAGTATTTGTGTTTAGTAGTTGGGCTATGAGAGCAGTTGGAAATGCAGCATAAGATGTAATTAAAGAAGTTCGTAGATAATTTAGAGAAAATGAAGGTATATTGTAAGGTACTGCGTAGCCTAATTACAAATAATGCGTAGAGATTGTTACAAAAGCTGGTTTAAGAGAAATGATCAAACCAGGTTTATTAAGTGTATTAACTCCATTAATTTTGGGTATTATATTAAGAGCAATAAATGTTGTGAGAATGGAAGAATTGCTACCAGCTAAAGCAATCTGTGCCTTTTTAATGTTCTCAACTTGCACTGGAATATTGTAAGCATTATTCTTAAATAACGCTGGAGGTGCTTGGGATAATAGTAAAAAGTATATTGAGACAGGAGAACTTGGAGGTAAAGGAAGTGATACTCATAAAGCTGCTGTAACAGGAGTATATTTTATTTAATAATAATTTATAGGATACAGTTGGAGATCCATGCAAAGACACAGCAGGACCATCAATTCATATATTAATTAAATTATATTCTACGATTACAATAGTAATGGTTCCATTATTTGTGGATTGAATGTTTTATTTTATATATTTTATGAATTAAATTTATTAAATTTTATTTATCCTATATGTTAAGCCCATCTTAATATTAACAACTTTAAAGATTGTCTCCTTAAAGAGTGAGTATGCCTGGCATGTCTCGAGTGGTAATAAAGTATATAAATAAAGCCTGCCTTTGTAAAGACTAGAGAAGTGCGAATGCCATCACCAGCAAAATAGTACTCTCCCACAAAATATGTGATTCATAATCCTCCTATTTACATGAGATCTCGAATGGCAAGCACAGAAGATATTCCGTCAATGCCTTCAGAACCTAAAAACTATAATAATGATAGAAAATATTCAATGCACATTGATCCAAAAACATAATAAATATCTCATCTCAATGAAATCATTCAATAGCAACAATAATAAATCTTGACTTAAGAAAGCAAGGTTGCATTGCTATAGAATGAAGTGAATGCCTGGAAATAAAAGTTCATTGAGCTTAATCAAAAATATCACTAAATGTAAGAAAAGTACTATCTTGCTGATACTGAATTATAACATTATAAATAATAATGAGTGAAAATATTGATGAACATATTCTCAAAAAATATGAAGTCATCTAACGTATTGGTAAAGGAGCCTATGGAAT